>QKMV01000566.1:0-16273 GCA_003287335.1 Lednia tumana
CTTTAACCACATATTACATATCATTTATTTCCTCTTCCTTTCAACCATATTTTTGCTCGTTCAAGCGGAGGTTTTTTTTGAAAGCAAAATCTAGAGATGTTTTTCAATTTTTATTCCCACAAAACTGCTTCTTACTTTTTTCTCGTACCTCCCAATGCTAAATCAGTTCGAGTTACAATTCAACGTTAACTCTTAGTCATATTTGGTGGCACTTTTTGTTGTTTTATTTGGTGGAATTCGCTGTCACCCTACCTGTGAAATGGCGTTTTATACTGTAGAGAGCATAAACTTCACGCAATCTGATTCAATGTCATTCAGTGTTGCGTAATGCGTTAAACTGATACTGCTCATAATTTGTAACGTGTCTCTCCCCACGTTAGTAAAGTATAATCTTCCATGTGGACGTCCCTCCCGTTCAACTCGTTCACTTGGTAATGAGACGCGGCCTCCTCTTCGTGCCGATAGCAATGGACACCGGAAGCGACTCACTGCGTGCTTGTTTCCGGTGCGCTTCCGACGCGCGAAGAGCGAGATCGGCCGGAAGTTCGAGTTTGACCACACGCGGCACACGCGTAACTCGGCACGCGGCACGCGGCACGCGGCATTCGGCGCTGTAATTGTGACGTGGCATGGCTAGAATTGCGCGATGAAGGGTGGCCAAGACTGTAAGGGGTAAAAAGTCTTCTTAGATGGATGAGCACGCATCTAGGAGCAAATTTTTAATGTTGATCGGACATCCCACTTAACTGATCATTACACTGTCACATTACCAATTCTGAAGCAACCTATACACAACCTAATCTCAGAAGAGAGACATGACTCAAAATATAACTATTCGTCGAGATTTCATAAATATAATTGAAATTTGTATTTAGGTCTAACGGGGAAAGATATTGCCAATTGTAGTGATGAATGCCAAATTCAAAATCAAGAGATCCCCCAATTCGCTTGAGTCGTCTAAAGCCACGCTTACAGATCGAAGTGCATGGCGATTTTTCGCGTTGCACACGTGTTAAACTGCTGCGTCACGTGGTTAGCCACGCACGACGCGGCGCACCGTGCAACACAACTGTAAGTTCGAATTAATAATTTTCTATGCAAGTTAATAAGAATACGAACTTGAAGTAATATCATTCTGGCAGCTGTGGAAAAATTACCCAATAAGACGACGTATTGCCTTAACAGTAATCAAAGTAGGGCTGTTCAGGCATGATGGTCGAGAGATAGTTCAGTCATCCAGTATAGAAGGTTAAGTTTCTTGTGAAAAAGTTGAAACCATGTGCCATCGCTGGTTGAAGGAACGTCAGTCAAACTAAATATTCATGGAACACTCGCGCAAAACTCGTCCACGTATCCACACAAAACAGCTATAGATATTAAAAGAAGATGTATTATTGATTCGTTTTGTTTCGTGCAGCATTCAAAGTTAGTTTTTCTCAAAAAGCCCCTCCCCCCACGGTTTTGTGGTAGCAGACAGGCAGGCAGGTAACAACGGAGAAACGGTGGGGCCCGTTACCAGGGGGCCGGTTGGGGTGAACCAGCTCGAGTCGTTCGGCTCGGGGGATTCTGCCTCCGACCTCCTTGATACAAGGAGCAGCCCAAGAAGAAGAAGAAGAATGGAGAACGAAGAGAAGAAGACGGGACCACATGCGCCCTCGGGACGCATGGCGGCCAGATTTCCGTCTGTAGATATGCCGTGTTTTTCTGATGTCTATATATATATATACACACACAAAGAAAATTCTGATTCCTCCTCCAGTTGGAAAGTGGAATGAGGAATTTTTCTGCGAGTGAACTTGTTTAATATCCTTTGGCGAGGCTTTTACTTTCACCGACTGGAGAGGAAATGTTTGGATCCAGCCCCCCGGAACCATCGGCATGGTTAGCTCCTCAATTATCATATTGCTCGTCCACGGTAAATTATAATACGCAGTATAGTTGCGTCGCTATATCCCAGCATTACCGCGAAATACCAAGTTATTAGATTGAAGTCCGTGCGTCCCACTCCATTCGTAGCCTCCTCTGCCTGTATAATCTATTTAGCCCGAGCAATTGCCATTCTGCTTTCTCTCGAAAGCCAGCCAGCAGACGATGTTACTCTTGCAACTTTGCAAGCAGCTTTGCCCGCAGGTCCCATTAGAGCAAAGCACACATATATACACTCACACATACATAGAGAGAAAACAAAGGAGCAGTTGGTGTTTTTATTTAATGCGCGCACGGGGGGATGGGGAAGGGGGGGTTGAGAAACTTGGCCCCGGGGCGGGAACCCTCGACCACGAACACCGCCAGAGCGCGCTGCTAGCCACACGCCGCCCCCGTCTCATCAGCATTGCAAGACGCGATCCTCTTGGCTTGCTAACATGGCGAGGCGGAGGGTAGCTAATTATATATTATATTCTACATATCAGAAGGATCGCGTTATGCCGGTGCTTTCGCGAACCCTCAGGAGCATTGCATTTACTTATAGTACACTAGGCGAAGGAGGGGGGAGGGAGGAAGAAGACGATGAAGAGGAAGAGGTTGGAGCGAGATATATATATACATGTATACTTTGAGTTTCCAGAGCCAATCAGTTCGCGGGGTCGCTGAAGGACATGGATGCTTGCTAGACTTTCCCGGGCTAGCAACGCTACGTCACCACATTATTATTAACAATATTATTTCGCGGAAAGGTAGAGCACATTATTATGCCGTAAACAGAAAACAACTGCTGTTCGTAGAAAATAAAAAGATATCCGAAAATGCCGCGAGGTATTATTAAATTATAAGAGAAGAGATGTTTCGATGCGAAGATAAAATATTTTCCTTTGCAGCGTTCTTATTTTTCAGTCGGAAAATTTCGTCCTCGTATTGTTTCAATACATGCCATGCAAATATTATGCCAATAAAATATCTTTAACTTGCGAAAACATTGATCCGCAGTTGTTCGAGAACTTCTTCTTTTGTTGGTGGAGGAGCTAGGTTCAACACTAGAGCCTTGAAAGACTTTGATAAAAGTCTTTTACCCCAATATAATATCCGAAGACACACACATAGCTTATGGTAAAAACAGGGCTCAATTTACGTCTGTAATACGCTATTTTAACTCGGAAAAACTAAGTTAGGTTCTGACATTTGAGTTTCAACGCCATCTGGCACGAAATCAGGGTACTTGGTGAAATTCAATGGACACCATAGTTTTTCCCGAGAAAAATGTCGCCCGTACGGCCGAAGTATGCTTTAGCGTATAGTAACTAACCCCAAACACTAAGTGATAGTCATCCCTCACTGCGATAGACCATTTCCCCAATGGACATCATCCCGTATCCCTGATTTTCGTCTAGCCTGCTTGACTCTTCAAACGGGTGGGAGATAAAGGTACATTTTTGACGAAGGCGTAGAAAATAAATAGTGAAAGCACAGCTTTTTGAGAAGCACATCTTTACATGTCAAACATATATCGTTGCTTATCCTGGCCTACTTAGACTGGGATCTTCCAACTGTTCATCGACATTAAAACTTGATTTGATCGAGGGTTGATCGATATCGAAGATTTTCAAAACACACGTTTTTAAAACTGGTTAAAAATGCTTCCACTTCCTCAGGAGTTTATGAGTCTTAGAAAAAAATTATAATGTGATAAGAGAACTACCAACAATAACAAATTTTAGCAAAGCCTACTTAAATGTACCTGCCCAAAGAATAATTCACTCTAACTGTGAACCTCACCTAAGTCATAAAAATACAAAAATCTATTATTTCTATACTAGCACATAGAATTAATATATTTAAACATCCATTAATATCTATTTAGCAACTAAATTCTATCCCACTTATCCATGTCTTAATCAGCCCGACCAGCTATTTAAATTCTGATTTATTTCCATAATTTCAGGGTCCCTAATTTCTGCTATTTTTTCCTCTACTTCTAACATTCCATGTTACAATGAACTCTTCTGTTGTAAAACTGTGAACCCTTTTTACCTGGTTTACCAGTTAACTTAAATTTCTCTGTAAACTTTGACCCAGGCTGTAAATTTTTGTTTTAAAACCAGTGTATAATTAGGAGATAGGCAAGAGTCTGAAAGTTGATTCCGTGGCCAAGATGTGATTGAAAGACGTTGATTAGTGTAATCTACGCGTTAATGCATAAACGCGACGTTTTGCTGTCATCGCAAGGCAGCACTCCATGTCATCAGTGTATAAGGAGAAAGAGAAACTCAGGTAAGCGTACGACAATACGTACGATAAAAAGCGTACGTAACATTCACTTAGCAATATGCTACATTTTTGATACGTGTACTTCCACAAGAACAGCTCCGCAATTACGAACTTAACATAAATATTAGGTACGCGTTAAGTTTGACATCAAAACTAAGTGAAACTTAACGGCGAGCCAATGAGATTTGCCCTTGCATCCCTGATATTCATTCAACATGGATGTGGAGTGTGCCAGTGGCTTGTTGACTGTTGTATTTTGTTCATTGTCTTTTGGCAATCAAGTTTAGGCAAATTAAGAAACTAAACGTGACGTAACTTATTGTGTTCAGTAACTGCTAATGTGGTTGTTGATGGGCCTTATGACCCAACAAACACAGAAAAATTGTGGGTGGAAAGATACAAAGATTCCCACTTCTCAACAAACTGGTGTCAACTAACATAAAAGAGTACAAGCTTTCGACTGGTTATAATGATTAGATAAATTTTACGAGTTTTCCATGAATTTTTCGGAATTTTAAAAAGTATTTTTTCCTCTTCACCAAATGAATTTCAACCCATTTTATGTCACACAGTTTATGCGTAGATGCAAATACATAAATGCTGTATTTCGCCGCGCTACACTAGCTGGAATCGACATCAAGAGGGTAAAAACAAGTTTTTTTTTATTTTGGGTTAACCAAGGTGCATGAGTGAACACTATGATCAAGACACTCCCAAATTTTTCGTCCGCGACCTGCTTTCGCGTTTCGTTTTCTCGCCGAGAACACTACTGACGTATAGCGGTTCATGAGTCAGGATCAAAACTCAAAAGTGTACAAAAAAACGTTGAAAGCTCGCTAGTTCTATGTCACGCTATTGTTAGAAATGAACGAGGCAGGCGGAGAAGTTATTTCAAAGCACGTGGTGATTTGTCAACGCTTAAAATAGCTTTTAGTATTTCACCTAGACTTTTTTCAGCGCATATTCAATCCGGGCTGAAATTTTATTGAATGCACTTGGCTGTAGAGAGAAGAGTTTTACTCAAAAATCAAAGGCACTTCATTTTTATAACCGTAAACGTGCCCAAGTAACAAATCCGACAGTCGCAGTACACATCGACCATCTGCAGCGCACTAGCCGTGTGCTTCGCGATACGAGCTCTTCGTTTCGAAGGCATTTTTTTGTAAATATGCGATTTTCACATAAAATGTTTAAAAAGATTATGGAGTCTGTAAAATATGAAAAATTCCTATTTTTTTACATCGAAGAACACCACATGCGTGGTCCAGCCGCGTCCTAGGACGTATCCAGCGCGAGGGGAGGCTCCCGAGGCTCCCTACCGTCGGAACCAAGACCGAGTTGTTCGGCCGGGTTCTGGCAAGGCAGCCGCGGGCTCGACGCCCGCGCTGCTTTATTCAAAAGTCAGCTGCGCTCGAATGCACGAAGATCAAAGTTAACATTGTGTTACACGCCGCGCGTGAGTGTGGGTAGGTTGTGTGTGTGAGGAAACTCTGGTTGCTATAGCAATGGCTTGGCGAAGAGAGCTTCGAGCGATGGAATGTTAAATTATTACATGACACACACTAGCCTATCGGGCGAAGGTTCGTGTCCCAATGTGTGTACTACACATTTTGTTTTGATCTGGACGGTGGATTCATAAATGTTGTAACTGCGAGTGTGACAAACTTGGACGCGTAATAAAAGCTGTCAGCCGATAAAGGTAGTGCGGTGGCGCCGTGGAGGTGTGTAGTCAAGGGGAGAGCAAATAAAAGGTAGCTCGTTTCAGCTCGTTACACCTGGTTTGCCCTGGAGGGTGAAGTGACGACATATTTATTTTAGAGCGGCAACGACAGCGCAATTACTGACCGTTGAGTAGCTTTCAGCCGGTAGCGGTAATTAATTAACTGGATCCATCCAAATTAAAACAGAATCGTGGAAACTGTTCTCGTTTACAATAATATTAAATTAAAGAAAATAAGATGTTATAGGACAAGCATAGCCGGGAGTAGATTTTTAAAAGAAACTGAAATAATCTGCTAGTATGCATTCATTTTCCTTTGGCAGGAATTTTCATTAGCCTCTGGCTAAAAACGTTAATTTTCTTTAAAGACCACAGAAATGTTTAAGTTTATTCTTTTTGATACAACATAGGCGAAATAGCTTTGCAGCTCTTCCACAAACAACATTGGCCTTTTTAGCATGCGTCGTTATTCCCGACCTCAACTTTGTACTTTGAAAAAAGCAACGAAAAGAAATCAAAAGTAAACACTCTGCAAAGAAGATGATGATATAGTTTCTATTCAACTTCTTTGAAGCAATGGATAATGGTTATCGGAATCTATTACACAAAAGCTGGAAATTATCCTTTCCAGAAGTTAATTATAGCAATGCATTTCTCCGTTCAACTATCAAGTAAGATCTGTCTGCTTCAAAAGCTCGGATATTGCTTTCTTTTCGCCTTGTAATCGACAGAAAACGAGCTCCCAGTCAGAGAAGATGGTCGCTTATCCTCTTCGGGTTGGTACCAAGTATGTAGTACTCCAATACAGATTGGCTAGATCCTGTTTCAAATTGAACGATGTCATTTTCGTGGAAAATCATGGTAGCAATTTCACTCCAAACATATTATTACCGTCATAGGTACATTAGGACTTGCCACAAAAAATTGGCATCGTTCAATTTGCAATTGAAATAAACACGATACCTAGACCATGCTATATGTATTGTTCCGATGTCTATGACTGGTACTTACTGCTAGTGTCCTGCTTTAGCTGCTGGGTGCCGGGCGAGGAGACCCAGTTGACCTTCATCTCCTGAAACACAAACAAGAAGTAAAATTAGTCAAATGCAATGGCAACTACACCGAATAGTTCAATCAGCATTCGGGTTTGGTTCAGATCCACCACAACCCTGATCGCGGCTATCCCAATGACATATCTTCCCCTCCCACGTAATCGAAATTATGTCATTTAACCTCAGGCAGTATTATTATTTTTAGTTTATGACTCGTCAGTTTTTGGGCTTTATTGAGCCATAAGGCAATTTCAATTGAATCAGCAGCTTGACCCATTTAAGCCCGGTTTTTCAACAGCCAGTTAAGGAATGAACACTCCGTTCCATTCAAACCATCGCCATGGCTACAGTCGTGGTGATACAAGTCAACGGCCTGTTTGCTTATTAATTAACCAACTATTTAAAATCTGGGCCTTAATCTGTCAAGCAATGAAGACGGCCTGCTTCCTCTACCCCAAAATAACTGCTGTTGTCGTCGGAACGGCTCCAGACAATTTAGAGCCGGTTTTTCAGTGGTCCGCTAAGAACGTAACAATCTGTTAACTTGTTATTACTACAGCAACAGCCAATCGACTGCCTCCAAATTTTGATAACGCGTTGTTATGTAATAAGCAGGTAGCTCCTTCACTGTTGACGAGGACAAGATATATAGTGAAGATTTAGGGTGAAGTGGTGGTGGAAAGTCTTCTAGGGCCACCATGATTGAATTTTTGAATCTCTCTGCCAATCACACATATGTTCGCTTAAAATGTAAACCGCTGGACACAGACTTTCTAGTGAACACAAAGCGCATGAGGATATTAAGATCGCCGGGCGGCTTGAATGTTTCATAAAGTGAAGTTATCGTGCACTTTGGCTGCTAGTTCATGTCACTCCCCCGAGTGGCGCGGCTAACAAAGGGACGCGGCAGCAGAAGCAGGAGAAGCAACAGCAGCGTCTCTGAAGGATTCTTATGCAGCGTTTTATTTATACAAGAAATATGTATCTTTGTAGTATTTTTAAGCGCTCTCTGGTTCTTATAAAATAACAGCATTGGGACATGTCTTCCATGCTTTCTTCGTCTCCTCGGCATTTCTAATGTTGCTCGGATGGATCTTACTGTTCTTTGCCGCTGACCTATATTTTGTGTCTTTGCAGTTAGCTCAAAATCCGTGCAAGTGAAGTTTTAACATTTAACGTCTCGTACATTCATCATGCACTCAACATCATACACTACATCACACAGCGTTCGTATGGAACGAAATTCCCTAGCGCCGTGCAAATAAATAGATAAATAATTACATTAAAATATAGTATCAGAATGCGTTTGATGTAGCCATTCTCATTCTGTTGGTCGGCTTCAATCGATGTCTAAAATGATCACGGGCGTGTTTTACAGGTGACCCAGAACTGACAGCGATGGCATCCATTCATCACTCGTCGAAATTATATCGAGAGCGAGATAGAGTGAGAGGGTTGTTGGGTGGATAGGAGGGGGCAAAAGGCAGAGCGAAATGAAAATAGAATTAAAATTGTGTAATTCATGAAAGTCGAATTCCAGCACGTCAAACCAGTCTACACAGCCGCATATGTCCGGCGGTGATGAATTGGATCAAAAGCCAACACAAGTTATGTGTTCAATTACTGTCAAAACGCCACGACAGATCCAAAATTAGATTTGAATGGTACTTATTTTACGGTTGGTACCTATCGAAAAAAAGTTTTTTTATCCTTGTGGTGTGGAATTTTTTCTGAAAACTTTCTCCGTGTGATACTGCGGGCTTTTGACGATGCAATTGTGCTGGCGTCTACAAATTAAGAAGCAAGGTAGAAAACGCACGAGTCGAGGAACAAAGTTTCCTTTCCATACAAAAGTGTTCTGATAAGAAACCGCAAATGTTTTTGCTCCTCGTTGCGGTGTCTTCCATGTTTGTTGTTCATGGGCAGAGATATGACAACGCTTGGAACAAGGGAAGGAAGGGCGGCCATAAGGTATCTAGTTTAATTAAGCTCGGGTAATTAATTGTAAGTCAACGAGCGCCGTGGTGGACCAAACGATGCATCCTCACATTACTAAGTGCGCAAACATTGCACAATGTGCATTTGCACTTCTCCACTTTGCAAATGCGGGAGCGGAAAGTTTTTCAGCACTTTCACATTGAATAACGACGAGTGAGAGATTGCTGATAGTACAGAGCTCTCTTTTATTGCACTGTTATGTGCAATTTATATTAACATATAAGCGTTCGGTACGCTCGGTAATAAAGTAAAATGTAAGATATGCCAACATTTTATGCTAATTGTCTATCGATAATGGTTGAAGAAATTAGAATAGCTTCAACTCTTCGACGTTATGTGCAATTAAAATTCAAGAGCCGAGCGAGTGTGTTAACAAATTATTAGTACCACTGCTAATAAAGAACTGTTAATTACCTTTCATTGCCACATAGAGTGTAGATTATTTACCCATGAACTGCATTTACAGATTGAAATCTTTTTTTTTGCATTTCCAATTTTCGTGTATAGGGTAGCGCGCTAGTTAATGCAAACGGACGCCATTAATATACTCATATACAGTCGTTAATATTCTAATTTTATTATTCGCAATTCTCGGCGCATTCTTTTATTTCTGCGAGAGAGCCACAATGTTACTGGGGTAAGTAAGCGTTCGGAATTGACCGTCACGGCTTATTTCGGATGATGCGGGATCTCGGCGAGAAGACCGCACACCTATCTGCATGTTTATACACTTGTTGGGCAAGCAGGCTAGCTGGCCAAGTTGCCAATTCGTGGCGTGCAGACGTGCATATTAATTATCATTGTGCCGTGTTCGCCCGAAAAGCCCCTCACCAAAAGCTCAGCTGCATTATTAACCGGGACAAATCGATTAACAAGCTGGCTTTACTACACACTACACATAGAATTCGTTTAACGCCACCCACAACGCCACATAGTGTTAACAGACTATATACAGCTAAATCATGCACTAGCTTAATAACTACAAAACGTGTTTTCATGGAATGAAAATTCCATTCTTTGGACTCAGAATAGTGAACTGTATTGTTATTATCTTAAAATATTTATAATTCAATGTAGAGTTTTGTATATGTGAAATATATTGTTCAAATATTACGTATGCAAGGCGGACATTAAGTACGGTGCGGGGGGGCACGCGACGTGGCGTGCCAGGGCAGCAGTCGGGGGTGGCAGGGGGTGGCAGGGGGTGGCAGGTGAGGATGGGGGAGGGATGGGTGGTGTCCGAGCGGGCGGCCGTGGAACGACCACCCCTCTCGACACGCGTGACACGCGTTGTGACACGCAATTTTCGTCGTACGCAGATATAAGAGACCACGGTTATATTATAGCGTCTCTCTCCCAAGGGCAGCGATGGTAAATTAAAAACGAAAAATCATAATCTTGTAATGCAGCTGGGAAACGAGAGAAATTTTTCATGACAAATACACTCTGTTTCGTCGACGTTTACAAGTTTAGTTTTTTCTAATATCCTAACAATTAGGAAGCGTGAGTCATTAAAGAGACCGCGCAATGGGCATAGGCTACACAGCGTAGCGCCCGCCGGCGCAGCGCCCACCTGACCATCTATAACAGGCGATACTGACCGGAAAACGGGCCGTTTCGTGTGCAGTGTTGCCAGCGGCCCATGATGTGTCGTACGGATACGAACTGACCTCCGGGATAACCCAAAAACAGTCGCCCGTAGACAAACCGACCACCATACCTACCGAACAACTGCACACCTGAAATTCGAAACCTAAGGCCAAGCGACACTGCACACGACACGGCTTGTCAGCTGATCACCATCCCCTAGATTTACAGGCGGGAGCTGCTCCAGCGGGCGCTGTGCTGGTACGCCGTGCTGGGTTTACCGTGGGTTTTGATACTATTTGAGCACATTTGGAGGGTGATACAATAAAATAGTCGAAAGAACACGTTTGGTTCGGGAATTCGCTGTAAATAAAGAGGCGTGCGGAAGAGATGTTGAGAGATTGTAGAGAAAAGTGCTGGTAATGTGCTGAGTGTTTATAGAGGATGCTGTGTGGGCTCCGTTCCGCTTCCCTGAGTCTTAATAATGCAGTTCGAGGTTCGCGTCTTACTTCGTCTCAAATAATCCATATAACTGCCTGAGCCAATTAGAATTATACCAGGATGGGAACACAATTTAATTAACAAGAATAAACAGAATTAAGATTAACTGAGATAGTGGAGAAGACCTAAATAAGCCGGTCGGAAAACAGAAGAAAACAAACTCGAGCCGTGCACTGGATTTTCCAAACGAGAGGAAACTTTTCGCAGAGATTATAAGCAATAGATCTCTGAACATTTTTTTAATACTTTAATAATCCCGGCTCCGTTTCAAAAGTGCGCGGTTTTGCCGCGAGGATGTTGTGAACTGTGCTGAAACTCGAAGATATCGCTCGCCCAATTAATAAACGGCTACATCCTCTTAACGTCGCGGCGTCTAGCAAAGAACAACTTGACGTTGCTCTCATCATTATTAATTGCCAAGAACCTCACAATTACTAATATTGTTCCACTGTTACCGTAACGAAGCATGCATATAAATATCTACCTAGATGTAAAAGTAAACGCTTCATCCCCCAGTCTTGTTAATTTGATACTATCAAGTATTTTTGCAGCAATCGGAGCATTTAAAATCACATCTGCTTAACAGATGTAATCTCACGTTTTAAACAGTAATAATTAATTTCTCCGTTACTAATGAGCGCACGCCTGCAGCCAGGCGAGTGCTCCGCTGGCGAGTCTCTCTGCACATTGAACAATATTATAAGAGCGAACAAATCGAGTTAGCGAGCGTTTCATCCCTTTGACAAACAAGCTTTGGCTGCTTCTGCATTCGCGCCAGCCGCCAGGCCAGCCGTTGCAGCAAAAACTGGGACGCATCCTCGCAGTGTGCATTCTACACAGGCGGTCTAAAGACGTTCTCCGGCCATGCCAGTGGAGTTACGTTTGCTATTCGAGTTCGACACCCAAAGTGATCAGACGAGCTCTTATAAGGACGATCTGGTAAGACGTGCCAGTGTGATCGGGGTCTTGAGAGTATAGGTGCTGCTCTCGTGTTGCGAATGTTAACACGCGCCTGACCAGGCCGCAAACGGCGGCCTACCTCGTGGATGCAAAGACACAACTTGCTAGAACATTTGGATGACCTGATAGTGATTTTAAAGCGTCTGAATTTAGGAAAAAAATAAACCATCGTAACCAACAGTCACATAAGACGTCCGCGCGTCACAGACTTTCTTTGTCTCCAGGATCACGTTGCAATATAATTTTAACGCTGTTCTCCAAAACTGGCGTAAAATTGCGCAGTTGACAATTTCAAACGTGTCCGCTTGTTATCATTTACAGATCTGATTAAAAAAATGGTTTACGTTATTTTCTGACGTTAGAAAAGCCATTGTGTAAGCCATTTATTCACTCCGCGCAGCCAAATAAAGAATACAAAAAATATTTAAAAACTGGGTATGTAACTAGGAAAGAAATGCACTTTCACTTAACCAAAGCTTCGTAAGTAATGCTGTTCACTTGTGCAGGGGTACAACGCGTGAACGTCGTGAACGTTGAGAACGTTGGTAAAGTTTAAGTGTAAATCCATTTTTTTTAAACTAGTGTTAAGATTAGTAGCTAGACATCATTCTGAAGAATTTTTTAATACTAGATACTCCGATACCCATGGACTGTACCCACATAGCAAAGCCATTTGGGTTGTGATTGGCCTTTTTTTACCTGGGCTAAATTCCAAAGCCAATTTCTATCAAATTGGAATGGGCTATTTAACCCAGCCAGACGAGAAAAAGAGATGACAACCAAAGCAGCTTTCATGCGTCTTCTTATCTAGTATACTTTTCCTGGCTGCCATATGTATATAAAGTACTGTTTCAACGCGTTTTGGACTATGGAGAAAATGGCCGGCTGTCCGCTGACAAGACTCAGTGCGCCACAGCGAACGAAGCCTTCCGCGGACAGATTTATCGCGGCTAAACATTGTGCAACACAGCTTGGACCAAACTCAGGCAAAACTCGCGAACGATCGAGAGCGGATAATTCAGATTTATTCTAGTCGCGCACTGCACAAATACCTATACTGCACTGAACACGATATTTGCGAACCATAAATTGATATCAGCTCGCGAGACATAATCTCATGTGGAAACACAGTTCTTTTTTCTCAAGCTTATACAAAGCGTGCGAAATCCACTCGACTTTATTAAAGCATTATTATTTAGGAAACGTAGATGTTCAGATATACGTCAGCTGGCGAATGATCGTAGACTGCTGGAACGTTATCTATCGTCCATCCTAGCTCTTGTTACGTCCGCAATTTTGCCAGCGCGTTGTCGTATCAATTATTAATTGACTTCCCGTACCACCCCAAATGCGCAAACCACTAATCGGGTGGGTGCATTGTTCAATTTGAACACATCCATAATTGATTCAAGATCACAACACCGAAGCTTTGTGCATATTACATCAAATAAATCCCCAGTTGATCTGCGCCATTACTGTGGCTCTACCTATATTCACCAGTGAATACTGCACACGGCACGAGATCCACAGCCGCCTAAAACAGCAACACACCGGTGCGCGATGCCTAAGCCAGACACAGCCCTCGTGATCTCTGCCGCACGTGTCTGCTATAGTGTGTATGTGTGAGTGGTATCTGTTTGTTTTATTGTTTGTTGTCGGTTGTTTGTGATGCATTTCATGTTTTCCAACCGTCTTGGGATACATTTACATGCGCTTAGAACTTTGAGCTTCTCATGTTTGGAATTGAAATTACGCTAGCAATGCAGACAATTATGATAATAGAAACTTGATGTATACCTTCCTACGCTGAGGTGTTGTTTTTCTTTTCCCAGCGCTAATAGTTGTAGTCAAGTTACTTGGCTAACAAATGGCTTTTACATTAACAACTGGTTAATTACCCAATAGGTTGTCTGACATGTAATTAATTTTGCCTCTATGATGACGGCTCAAGAATATTATGCACGGTTAGCCGCGTTAAGAACTAGTTTATTATGTAAAGTAAGGTTGATAGGTTCAATCCTGATGACCGCGGCTGCCCTAGTTGTAGTTTTCCGTATTTGCCAAAAATCAATCTAGGCAAATAATGGGATGGTTCGTACGTCACGGGGCACGACCGACTCCTTTACACCAATATCCTGGCTTCTCGGCAGCTGGGAAGCTTTTGTTATTCCAACTACCCCTTCTAAAAAGTAGCTTTATTTAAGACGAAGGAAAGCGGAGCGAGAAAAATGTGCAGCCGATCCGAGATACCAACCTGAAACTTCTCGATTACCACGAGTGGATCTGGGTTCGTATCCCGGATTTCCCGCTTCGCTTTCCTTCCATCTTAAATACAGTTTAAGAGAGTATAGATTTAGCCAGTAAGCGATGGATGTAAAGAAAGTGAAGCGGGAAAAATTATCAGCCGCTGCGGGATGCGAACCCAGAACATCTCAAGGTAATCGAGCACCCGCTTCGCAATGCGAACCGGGGATCTCTCGCAGTAGTCGAAAGGTTTTTAGACCCCTATGCCGGATCGGTTGCACATTGTTTCCGGTTCGCTTTCCTTCCATCCATCGCTTACTGTTAAAACTCCCATCGCCATGTTCTCATATTTAAGAAGTCAATACCCTCTTATTATAGACGTCTCCCAAATCTTTCAGAATGAACAGTCAGTTCTCAAAATCGTTGCCTCTAGCTTCGCGGTCGATTTTTGCCTCTATGCGGCCGCCATTGGACGCAAGGCTCGAGCCAATCTAGCAGATAATACGCCACACAATAGACGCTCGCCACCGCCGACCTCCGCTGAGCCACCGACTGAACCGAGCGGTAAAAAGTGAAACTCATTTCCGGGATAAGGGAGGCGCGCTCCCTTGGGGCACGTCTCCTGGGTCCGTCAAAAATCAACAGTCAATCTGGTCAGTCGCGGCGGAAATATTTCCCATTTGCAACGCGCTTCCGCTTGCCGGCTGGCCGGTCGTGATTGGCCGACGGCGCATAGTGCACCGAGATCACACCGGAAGTGGCCTATTTGGCGTCGGCCGGCACGTGGTAGCGACCTTTTACCCGACTGGATGATCGTCGTTGACCATGTGAACGTGTGCGAGCGCTGCTAGGCCACCTCGGTCTCGGACCAATACTTTTATACTGTCACCGGGTTTCCCGGTCAAGATAAACGATCAAAATAAAGTCAGCAGTGATACAACTAAGTCTCTTACAACCCATCTTTCGTCTTTTGGCCTATTGCTTTCACGGGTGGGGGGGGGGAGGTGACGCGTGAATTTGGCACCCCCTGGACTCAAATGGTAATAACTCACGAACCATAGGTAAACTAACTATATGGCCGGTGGCATTCGCAAGCACTAATTACGCACTATATGCTGCGTAGAGTGCCACAATTACTGCTTTCACAGGGGGTATCATCTTCACGTACCTCCAAAGTGCGTAGACTTTCCCCCATACGCTCCCAATGAAGGCATTTTTGAGGAGTCGAAAAAGACAAAAGAACTTTTTAAAATTCTGTAGACTCAAGTCTCGCTTCCAATCATTAGCACTAGTTTTCAAAAAACTGACCACAAACGGGGTTAAATTTGAATAAATCTACTTAAAATACGAACGTTTCATAAAGATTGCTACTCGTTCATCTGAGGAAAAATCGCTCTGAAAAGAACCCGTACACAATTGAACTAAAAAATAAAAACAAATTCTAGATAAGCCTTCTTAAAAACAAGAAGGCTTAAAAGGATTGGCCAGATATTTTTGTTTTGTTTGTTTAATTGTTCACGTAGTAAAATTCTTTTGTTCGTTAAGAGTGATTTCCCCCCTGATGGAGTAAGGAGTAAACTTTGGGAAACGCTGGGAGTTTCAGTGGATTTCTTAGCATTCAACCCACTTTGTTATCAGTTTTTGTTAACAAAAGAACGCTTCTTTGTTGAAAAGGGTTCAGGTGCAGCCTAAAATCCGTTCGCAATGATCGCATACTTTCTTAGAATGCTAAGTGTAAAGAGGGCCACAGGAGGTAATCCAAAACGTGGATAATGTAATTTTTGCAAATTGGATTCCTGGGCCACGGAATGGATTTTCTTACTTTGACATCAGCTTCCTTGCTAGCTAACATGTGTACCTTCTAATGGTTTGACTGTCGTTTCTCACGCTTCTTAATCCGCATGTTAATGCACGTAGCAGAGACACCGATTTCAGTCGTAAGTGGCTGCGTGCTATGATCACGCGAGATGCTGGAAATGATTCGCTGCCGTGCCTCGACCACGAGAAG
>QKMV01000567.1:7515-21241 GCA_003287335.1 Lednia tumana
TCGCACGTAATTACATTTCATTTAGAATAAAAATTACTCCTCTACAAAGATATTGAAACAAAGATATTCATCCTGAAGAAGCTTTCAATATAGTTAGCGAAACGTTGGGAGTTTGTTTGTTAGAAGTTCTTAGCAGTTAAACCCATAATTACTAACAGTTTTTTTGAAAACTAGTGTTGAGATAGGAAGAAGACATGAGTCTTAAGAATTTAATATTCAAAAGTGTTTGGAATTTTGTCATCGTTTTATCGGCGTTGATGTTAGCATTGTTGTTTTGTCCCACAGTTTGGTTCAATGCACAAATGTAGGCGTCCAAGTGACGTAATTCTTACCTTGAGGTAACACTTGAATCAATAATTTCTCGGGTAAAGAGGACAAAGGTCACGTACACAACAGCTGACTTTTTATTTTTAACCAAACATATTATGCTACCAAGCAACATTATCTAATCTGCAAATAAACTTTATACTTGCCATATATTTTTAACTAAAAGAACGGATTGATACCGCCAGTGACCTCTGACTGATGCGGAAATAGGTCGCATGTAATGAAGATAAAACTTTAGTTAGTTCGGTTCGAAATAATATTATTGTATCGAAATTAATTTTGTGGATGTTTTTTAATTAGTATGATAAGTATAATAGTTTGAAAATAATTGTGAGTTATGAATTGACTTTGTTTGGGAGTACTAATCGTTTTGATTGGTGCTAATGATTGAGTGTTACAGTTTACAGATATGCAAACACACAGATTTTTGCAAACATTGATTGATTATTGGAGTTTATAACGACACTCTGCTACCTGAACTTAATGGGATGTACTGAGCCGAATACACAATACACATTGTCTGGATGGAGTGCAAATAAGGTTGGCACGTAAAAATTGGCCGAATGGGCAAAAAGGCTATTTCTTTCACACAAAATTTGCAGCAACTGAGCTGTTGACCGTCTGCCTTGCATTCGGAAAAGATCAGATTCGATCTTGGCGACCAGATTTCTTGGCTGCGATTTCTCTGTGATTTCCTTATAGCAAAATATTTCAGGCAAATTCTGGGCTATTTCCTGTTCCTCCATTAAAAAGGAAACGTCATTTGGCAGCTCTTATAGTGGGCAAATCTTGTAAGAGCGGAATGTTTTGTGATGTTCAATAAAATTGCAATAAATATCGTGATGAGATTGAGATGGAAACAGGGAACGATGATAGTTTACTAAATTAATTATTGAATCAGTTGAAACCCTGAGTTGTAATTTATTTTAATTACCACCGTCAAACTAAAAGTGGCAGAGACACCAAAGCTGGTCATTCCAGAGACTTCAGCTGGGCTTTTGACAAAATGTATTGAAATTTTTATGCTAGGTACCTTTTGTTAAAGTGTAGATTTTAATTTTTGTGCGAAACATTGTATTCAACTAAGGTTTTTGATTGTACAAGCTACAACATTACTATTTATTTCTTATATCTGCGCTGCAGATAACTAACAGAATCAGAAATGTTTGCTCTCTTCAAAGGTCGTTGTGATCAAACGAAACTAGTAGGTAGGTACTCGAGAAAACAGCACGATCCGATTTGTAATAGCTTGTCCCAATCGCTCACCGCTTTCACACCTTACGAGCGCGACCTATGGGACAAACTGGGAACTTTAGTTACACCCATGAGTTACACCTACCACAACACACGTGTGACGTTAGCACGACATTTAAAATGATATCTCAAACAAAACTTTGTTCATCGTAACGTTAACGTCCAACAAATCGCTACCACAACCTTATGGGCTGTACAGTAAACTTTTTTTAGTATCCCAAAATTACAACACAGAATATTAATCGTTTAATCCTGTGTCTAACAAATAAAAAGTCAGGTCAAGACTCAAGGTTTCTCTCAATTTTTCTAGGGTCACGGATTTCCAAAAAACCAGCCGATAATTAACATCCTCGGCATCTCAATCTTCACTTTCATTCAACAGCTAAACTATTTCCAAGAAATCTTCGTAGCAGTAACGATCATGATAGTTTCAGACTAATTGAAGGAATTATTGTATTTTTAGCTTGAATACTCACTTAAATTTCAAGCCAGTCAACAAAGGTGTTTTAAAAGTGCGACATTTCTTAGTATCACAAGTTGGTTTTGTTTGTAAGCCAACCTTCCCTTTGACCTGTCTTCTGGTCACCCCAGGTCGTGCTGTGCACATTCGACCAGCTGCATTTTCGCCGGCGAACCACAGCGCCATGTCTAGATGCACTTTACATCGTTGCACTTGGAATCGTTTCGTTGCACGTGGGGGTTAAGGGTGACCATGTTAGGTCAACCCCACGTTTACATTGCAAGCTAGACCTGCATAGACCTTGCACATTTGGCACACTGCCGCAACGTGGATTGACCACGTCGCACGATCGATTAACGCGCGCTTGCTTCCGACGTCGATCGAGATTGTGACGCATGCGGCGTCGCGCCGCTCAAGTTTGCGACGTCGACGTGGAGAGATCGCACCAGTCTACGATTCAGAGTCACTACTATAGTACCTGGTTTTCACGTTTCGAATGTGGGTTGGGTTTTAAATAATGGACGACTAGTGATTAAGGAATTCCAGAGTCAATCAACGTTGGGGGACAATACTTTTCTTATGGCGTTAAAAATCCCCCAATGTTGATCGCCCCTGGAACGCTAGTGGTCCATTGGGTCCGAACCCTCATTACTGTGAAGCGTCCGATTTCCATGCAAATGTCCACCAATTACGTACCACATTGAAATACGAACGGAACAGATGCTACCTGCAGATAGCTGTGTGCTTCACATTTGAAAACACATGTGTGCAATATTTTATTTCTATTTTCTCATTTCCGTTGGATGTATTGAACTTTCTCGAATCTTATGAATAGGAATAATACAAGAGATTCATTTATTTCAAATATATTTGTGAAGTTGTAGTTCAAGATGTACGAGAATATGGGCGAATCTGTAAAATTGCCGACGAGGATGCCACTCGTTTTATACGTACATAATGAGTACATTCGACAATTTAACATATCAAACTCGTTTTGTTAATAGATAACGAGTGATATCTGTGTCGAAAATGTTACAAACTGCCCACCATATAAATGGGAATGAGAAGCTCTGAGAGATGAGAATGAAATCCCAAATGGATGTTCAGCTAATCTCACCATCTTCGGGCGTCCATCCCAACGGCGCTGTAAGACGCCTGTGTTCTCGGCGTCGCTGTCATAAGAGGCCTCTTTGTAGCTACTGCCATAGTCGTTCAATCCACTGCACTCTCAGATAACATTTCTTTAGCCCTATAGCCCAGGTGTGCCTGCAATTCTCTGAACACAACTGGACACCGGTGCAGTTATTGCACTTTCAGAATGACTCTCCGTTTCGTTACCTACATATCACTAATTGCAAGATAATTGCTTCAATTACGATAAATAGTAGTGGTGTTATGATCCTTGAAACATGATAAACACTCATTCTGATATATCATAGGAATGGTAATGCAACAGTCGATTTTTGTTTTATAAGTGCATTTAGACTAACTAGTGGTGTTCTATACCAGTCACCGACCTAAAGTCCTGCACATTTGCATTTGCAGTACACTGAGGCAAGTAAGTCCCACGTTGGAAGAGGTATCTAATGACTTCGGAGATAAATTATACTGTGATATGCGATAGCATAGGTACACCATTGTAACTTATTATGTCGGTCATCACGTCGCAATCTGTGGTCACAATGTGAACAGAATAAACATTTATTTATCATCACCGCTGTAATAATTTTCTTGTCTGGTGGTTTGTTCCCCATACGAAATATGTCATGCCTATGCATTTCCACACCGTTTGAGCTACGTCGGGGTTTCGACCCCGCTCAACCAAAAATGGGCCTTTTTTACGGAGGTTTTTGGTTGGATCGAGTTTTATCGTTTTTTTTATTAACGGAAGTTAAACGTTCAGGCACAATGATGTCCAGTTCAGAAAATTGGGACTGCTCGAGGTTCGAAAATTTTCTGAAATTTCAGGTGGGTGTGGTATGGTAATATGCTGTAGGTTCTTCACTAGTTTACTGGCAAGTATTTGCCGTTTCCTTTCCTATACGATAATTTCTTTGCTGATAGTGACAGAAGGGTGTCTCGCTTCGATAAAATCGACTTCTACCAACACCATTGTTCAAGGTCGGTCTGGACATATATTGCCCTCTTGGATAGTTATCAATGCACGATTTAACTGCTTCAATTGTCATGTGCAAGCTGTCATAATCTAACAGAATTGTAACAGGATCAACACAATTTTTTCAGCCACGATCACGGTTTAGTGTTATAGGTGTTTGTTTTCGCTAATACTAACAGTGTAAAAATTAAAAATCTTTTACATGGGGAAAACCAAAGATTGCAAATTTTCAACTTTCATTCGAGTATACTAAATACTATGGTGTCCGCGTTTACAATAATTAGCCTTTTCGAAACGAGTACAGAGTTAGTTGTGAGTGGAGTTATACAGGCAGTAAGCTCCGAAAATAATAACACTAACCTGTAAGACACCCTGTATGGTATCATGAAAGCTAAATAGGTCAATATCTGGACATTGGCCTCAGGGAAAAGCCAACTTTACATATGCTTGATCATGCCATCTACAGCTAAAGGAGATTTAACTTCATTGATATTTAACGTAGTTAATTACCTAATCGGAATGCAGGTTCACACATTGCCCGGGTTCACAATGTTATTAGCTCCTTAATATGTATTAACAGATCCCCTCGACAGAAATCGGCGTAAATCTTGAAAAGACCTAATTTAACACGCTTTTATTCAGTTTGTATGCTGACTGGCGCTATCGTTGAAGATAGTCTATGGTAGTAAGGATGGTTGTAGACAAAATAATAAACTAGGTCTATTCTGAGGCACTTTAAAAAATATTCCTTTTTTCTGTTATGACTGTCTATAAAGACTCGAAATGAGCAATTTACGACGGCCTTTTCGAGCGATTTGAGGCAAAATATTTTTAAAGGTTTCCGAATAGCCTGTAGTTTTCATCCCTTCTCCAGCTCGTTTACTTTCTATCACAGGCTATCTTCAACGCAGAGGTATGTTCGCTGCGCAGCTTCGTTTTTTCTCGTATGGAGTGGCCCATGAATTTAAAAAACTCATATCCTTCATCATGAATCGAACATGGAAGTCGGTCAAAATGAGTGATGAAATATTAATCACAACGAACTTGTATCTTATATCGGTTCTGATGAGCTTAACTCGAGCTTGATCCGATCAACGGGCTTAAATGTAATAATTCGATCAAAGACCGCCCGACTTTCTTACAACTTAATCGAGGACTTAAAGCTATGTAAGAACTCTAGTCTTTGAGTAACGTTTTGAGGCATCCTGGACCTCGTTGCCTTATAATAGGGCGCACGATTTTATCAATGGTGTAGTGAGGTGAAAGTTGAAGATGTTAAATGAGGTGTGTACATCTCGCCTATGGGCTGAACCTCACAGGCTTGAAGTCGTCGTTCACTTGTAATAATTTTAACGACTCCATTTGCAGTGCAGGACAATATTCTTTTTGGTACCTTTAATATACGTTGGCACGTAACCACACGAGTTCCTTTTGTCTAGACAGCTAAACTTGGGTACTTTGTTTACTATACAGAATTATGTCAATTTTCAATTTTTATATTTCTCGGTTTGTGCTCTGTTTTACAGTATTAAAACTTCAAAAACTTCAAAAAACATCAACAGAACCAAGTCTATCTGAAGATGCCTGTGCCACTGAGGTGAAACGCTGTAGTAAAAATACCAAGTTTTAATACTGTAATAATAAACAGAGCACAAACCGAGAAATATAAAAATTCAACAAACAACGGCTCTGAAAGTCTACATAATACTATTATGTCAATGCTGAAACTGAACTGGAACTGTCTGGACTCTGGAGGGATTTGCAAGAGTGGGAGAGGTATTGAGAGAGGAGTGGTATTTGGGAAGGAGACGCATGTCTCCTGTGGTAGATGAGCTATCCTTAATTAGGCTGGGATATTCTTGAAAAATCACCGAAAACCACAACCAGGCTACGTTCTGTCAGTTAGGACGTTCTAGAATATAGGTTTTGAAATCTATGAACCTGGTATAACCAATTTGGTTCTATTATGTTTCATTTCTTATGACCCATGTTGTGAATTATTTATCAAATATATCTGGGAGACAATAACGCTACAGCGTAATCCCATCGGCGATTTGTGAGGAGGATTTCCCAACTAAGTCAGAGCACAGCCGACGCCTCACATTTTCCCATTTCTGCGCTCCCCAAAAAAGCTGCAATGCAGATTATAATATGATAAATGTCTCATTTTGAGTGAAATTTTGTGACCTCATTGAGCGCATTTGTTTAATTTTCAACCCTTGCAAAGAAATGCGCCAAAGATTTTTATCTCAGCTCTTGAAGCCAGTGTTCACCCTACTCTCAAGTCAAAACAAAGATAATACTGTACACCGTTATCTATCCAATTATTCTGTACGCCTCCGGAAAAGCGTCCTCATCCAGCAATTAAATGTTTCAGGATGCGCAGACTTCCAGACACGAATATTCTCACCGGCAACGGGGCTCCTTGAACAGCTGCTGTCGACGCTCTGGCGTCCACTCGTCATCTTCGTCGAGGGGTTGTATGGTTCGGGGCATGCTCCACCGAGCTGCTGGGTGACAAAAAATGTACGTCACAATCAAACTTGAAACTTTTGCACTGAATAGTAGGCCGTTGCTTGGAAGAAGACAGTCTCAACGTGCAAAACTACAATTGAAAGTATTGACATTTTGCCATTCACTGATAGATTCGATGCGAGCGTATGGCAATGCAGTCTTGTGTACTACATATTATTTTTAATGAAAAAATGAAGATATGAAGAGATGACGGAGTAAGATGATGCTCAATGAGAGAATGAGTTTTGGTATACTTGAATCAATGGAAATTGTCTGCAAGGTCGTTAAAGTAAATGAGTGTGAACATTATGTTGTTAAAGAAATCATCAAATATTGCACTATGCACAGCTAATTTGATCGAAACTATATTTGTATAGTTATTAAAATGTCCGAAATGTATTATTCAATTGCAAGTGAAGCAGCTTAATTTTAATTAGTTTTAAAGATATCATTCAAGATATCTGCGCACAAGAATCTATAATTTCATCAAAATATTGTTAATGAAAATGAACATCCGCAACTGGAATACTCCGTAGAGCTCAGGAATAACGCCGATATTAATGTTCCATGCTAGAACGAGGATTCGGTGGTTTTGTGGCTTACATATCTTCCTACTTCAGTCATATGCTATGTTTGAAATTAAATACATTCCTTTACTTCTTGAGGCGGAGGCCCAGTGTCAAGAGAACAGGGACTTGTATCGTACAAAGACGCGGGGAGGCCGCATATGGCGCAGATGACACGACTTCCTTTTGATAGTTGCGAAACATCTGACGAAAAAATCGGTGCAAACTACCAAACTATAAAAGATTTTGAAGCGAAGTTTGAAGTTATGCGAAATCTCAAAAGGCTCATTCAAAGCTGGGGAGAAACTTGCCAGCCGGCAGCCGTTAGTAAATAAATTACATGGCAAGAAGATCTGTTTCATAAATAGGATTGAATGTTTTTTCTTGCATTGAATGGACGGCTAGCAATATGCATTTTGAGAGCGATCAATGCTTGTTATACGGCATTAAAAATCGTTCGGTGAATTGTCTGTGGAATGCACAGTAGTCCACTGCATCCAGTTACAATTTACAAGCTCGTGTGCAGTACATAGGCACATTGCTCCGGCAGAAGTTAAAATTAATGATCCAAAATAAAAGTTAGAATTACCCTTATTTGGTCAAAGTTAACACGAACAAAAACGCGTTCAGCAAATTTTCTCTTAAAATGTCTGCTCGAAATAAGCTTGCTTACAATAAAACATGCACGCATATATTCAACCACATGGTGGTACGTTTATAATTATATTTACCAGGCAATGCAATGTATACTCTAACTAAAACAGTGATTGAATTACACGCAGAAATCCCGTCACGTAACAAGTAAAAACAAATACGTACAGACTCGTTTGTCTTTCTAGTCTTCCTTTGCTATGAACAACGTGCGTCGTTGTTCGTAGATAGACCATGGATAGACTAACATCCGACATACCTCCTTTGCTGTAATAATGAAATTTGCATTACAAGATAGACGTTGGTTTATATAATATGAATCTCATAGAGACATTTACACGACGTGGCAAGGGTGGTAGGTAGTCCCTCACGCAATTACTTCTTTGAACAAGAAGCGACACCATTGAGTGGTGTTAAATAATTGATACACGTTTGCGCCGGTAATTACCTGTTTGGATGAAATCAGCTAAATGGCTGGTGGAGCGTATATTGGCGATCTCGGCTGGTGCTTCGTAGAGAGAATCGTGCAACGAAGGACGAAGGTCTCTAACCGACGGACTGGATCCCACTACCAAAGTTGAACACATGTCACTGTGAATGGGCCAAATTATGAGACCCAGCGTTGCCGAATTAATATGACATCTGCAGGCGCACGGACGCCGGCATGGTATTGATTGAAGTAAATTGTACATTTATAAAAACAGTGTTAATAAATAATAGAGGCTTCCTTTTACACCTATTTAATCATGTATTTCGTAATTAGTGGGCTTATGAAGTCCCCAAAAAATAAGACCAAGTGGTGAACCAATACGAGCACGAACTACTCAATCTATATAGCTGGTTCAAAGCCTGAACACGTTTTACTATTCAGACGGAAGTGAATATTGTCACACGATTCGTGCTACTTCCTATTTATGCTTAAGCAACATGTAATTAGCTTATCAACAGGAGGAACCCGAACGCGTTGTTTTCAATCATGGAGGATGAAATAATGAGCGATTTTTTGTAACGCATGGCTGGAAATTTAAGGATTTAGCTAACTACCAAAGGAATGTGTGTTATGTAAATAACGGAATGCACTGTTTTAAATATATAGAGATGTACATATTTTCTAAGCGTTTGGGTGTTCTATATACAGATTAAAATGATGCACCGACAGCTTCAAACAATAAAGGATTTCCTTTCGAACCACTAGGCTTGTACAATAGCAAATTGTTATTGATTAATCCGGAAGGGACGTGCAGTGGCTTCAACGTATACTTCAATAATTCATCTTTATACATATTCCCTAGGGCTTGCCGCGAGCTTAATAATCTAGGTCATCTTCATCCGAGACAACCATAATCACTTACAACCAGGGTACATTGTCCACAGAAAACGACATTGATAACAGCAATAATAATAACAACATCTTATTATTAATAACTCTTTGGTGACTAGAAACGCTCGTTTGTTTTTGTTCGTATATATTGTCCCGAAGTACAAAAATACTGGATATGCTCAGCATTTTCACGGATTTTATGATATTCATGGACTCTTGGTGGGGGGATTTCCGACTACAGTAAAATGTTTTGATCTAAGAAACATGTATAATCACTCACGTAATAACCTAGACGGGGTAATGAGTAACTCTCTTGTTGGTTTTTGGTTTGTGTCCCCTTAAATTCAAGCACACTAACGTAATGATGCATCTAAATGGAATGTTAGCTTGCTACGCGTGGGGCAGACGATGCTAAGTGACATACAATGAACAATTATCTACTAAGATACAATTAGAGCAGTTGTCTCTCATGCCCTTAGTGTCATGTTCAGTTAGCTGTGCCTGCGCGAGAGTGAAGTTCAACTGAGAGAGCCATGCTATGTTCCGTAATTGTAATCAAAATCATGCATTCATAGCTACGTGTAAGTTCGAAATGCAATGCAATTGTGATACCCTGTAAGACAATGTATACAATTCAAAAATAACATCTGATTTCTCAAAAAGAGGTGAACGAAATTAAGAGATTCAGTTGTGTGATATGGCCGCTCCACGCGGTTATTTTTGGTCACGTAGAACAATTTCTATCAAATGACGAGAAAACTTTTTTTAAATAAAAAAACAGAGATCAAAAAGATCAGCGTAGCATTATTCAGTCGAGCTTGCTCATTACGTCAAGCTTATTATTTACCACAATCTTCCCAAATCCGCATCAAGGTTTTGAGTTCAGAGCACAAACTCGGGTGGGTTGGTTATGTCCGTGAAACTGCGAGCCATGAGGACACGAGTCTGAGACGCCTTCGACCCTTGCATGTCATTGTTGACGATGTTGTTGTACTTCCTTCTTGTTGTCGGCCACGACAGGATGTACGACGAGGAAACTTCATCTCTTTGCTCCAGCTCCGAATCCTGTTCGTTACATTCTTCCTGGATCTCGCAAGAGTCCCCGTAAATGTCACCCGTCAACGCAATCTCATCGCACGCCAACGGCACAGACCCGACACCAGAGTTGCCATCCATGGAGAAATAGAGTCTCCCCGAAGACGCTTCCGAACCTTCTTCATCAGTTGACGAGCAGCTGCTATTGTTTCCCTCACCACCCATCGATGAACTAACGCTCTTCAAAATATCCAAGTGTTGCTGTCGAAACGATTCGCTCCCGCTGCTCTCGCTGTAGCCCTCTGTACTGTTTGTCTCATGATAGCGATAACGCTTCCATTTCCGGTCAATTAGAGAATTGGTCGAGGTTGAATAGGGTCGTCCCATATGTCCTTTGCCCGGTATTCTTGGCGTCGGAGGCGATTCGCTCTCCTCTGAGAAAGCACGAGTGATAAGTATTCTCGGAGATCTCCTCGGGGTACTTGCCAAAACCGTTTGGATCGCAGCCGCTCTCTTCACGGCATGGGCACTCATCTCCTTCTGGTACATGTCAGTTCCTGCACCGAAGACTCTTTGCAGGAACAAATTGGCACTGCTCAAGCCTCGAGAAGTTTGTGGTAAATGCCCACCGAGTGAAGATGATCCTTCCAGAGACCCTTGATGCATGATCATCGGACGGCGGAAGGATTTCGTGTCGTCGTCTTCGATGATTGCAAGTTCACCGTCGTTCGCCGGTACCTGGAGAGTGTTGCAGCTGGCAGTTTTATGCGCGATGCGATCCTTGAACGAACGTGATCGTGGTAAGAGGTTAAAACTGATCAAGGACAGTCCTGACGTGGAAGCTTGTCGCCAATTCAGCTCAGAAGCGATTCGATGAATGTGTGGCTTGTTACTTCCGTTCTGTCCGTTTCGGTGAGGGTCCAGCAGGACGTCCGATAGCCTTCTTTGTCCGCTAGGCCGTGTCATCATTCCGAGTGGAGTCAACGATGGACGACGTGACCCACAGGCCGACGGGGTCCGAGCCTGGATCTCTTGGTTCATCTCACTTTTAGACATCTGTTTCCTCCAGTAATTTTGAAATGTTTTCCGCAATACCTTGCTCTTAACTCCGTATAGTAGGCCGTTCACAGGGGGCGAACAAGTAAGCAATGTTGACGCCACGGTCAGGAGTATCGGGTGAATTCGTGCGGATGTCACTTTAGAGCCTGCTACGAAGAGATTTGCCGAAGAGTCCCAAAGGATGACGCTGTAGTAAGGAAAGTAGAGGATGAGAAACGAGCCGAGGAGTTGAAGGACTGACGAGATTGCACTACGACTGCGCAGGAAGCGAGGCGCTCCAGGATTGTTGAGGACAGGTGGTGGCGCAAACGGATTCCTCTGGTGGGTGATGGTCACTTGAGCGGAGAGCGTCACTTCAAAAATCGCTGATGCAATCCGATGTCGGTGGTAGCGAGCAATCATTAGCACCTGGAGAAATTAGTCATCATGAATTACTGATTGACTTTAGTTTTTGCATATTATTGGTTCATAGCGTAATTTTGCTAAAAACATACCTTGATGTTACAGCCAAGAATTAGCCCAGCCGGTAGAAGAAGCGTCAACAGTGTGTAGATGGCCGAATACCAAAAAGCACCATCCCCGAAACCAAAGTCAGGGGCACAGCCCGACATTCCGTTGCTGTAGCGATACGGCGCAACAAGGAAGAACGGGGGCAGACAGAGGGCCAGTGCCAGCACCCACGCAGCGCTCAATCCCATGATCACCTTCCTGGAATTGACGACGGCCCCGTAGTGCAGAGGCGCCGATATGGCGAAGTACCGGTCGCAGTTGAGTCCGCAGAGTGTCCACAACGCCATAGGGTGTAGCAGGGTGAAGAGGAACCCGTGGAGGGTACACGGTGCGGAGAGGCCGAGCCAGCCGGGCTGACCGCGGAACATGCCCGGCGCCGAAAACATCAGGAACAGCGTACATAGGAGTGTGTCGACGATGCCGAGGTGAAGCAACAGGAGGTTGTTGGCAGTCTGGACCTGTTGCAACCAATTTCAACACCCATTACGGCAATGGAGTTTTTTTTAACGAAAAAGTTTGAGCTAAATTCAACGTTGATAACCAACTCATGGTGATTTTCCTGCCTCAACGCGAAATGTTTAAAGTTCCCTGAGTCGACAGACAGGTCAAGATGATGGCAACTGACAAGATGAAGTATACTGTCACGGGAATGGATTTTGAGCGGGTCAGATAATGGTCTAGTCGGTGCGCAATTTACCACCCGTGGACGCAATCTAGTGTTTTGCGTAATTGGAATCCAACAAGCATGCTTAATGAAAAGTTGTGGGGGTTGTGGAGTGAAATTGGACACACGTGACTCGGCCGCCGGCAGATGAATTTTTGGCGAGAAACGACTGATCGTGGTAAGTAAAAAGTAAAACCACTGCCAATTTTTATTACAAGCAGAAAGAAGTGTGTTTGCATGGGTTTATTTAAGAGTAATTTTGCGAACAAGCTCGTAAGATTGAACGCACACAAAGTGCACGCAAATAATTGAGCGAAGATGCGAGCTTAGTTTGATCAGTCACATTGCAGGCAATTGTGTTAAACTGCGATACGAATTCGACCACGTTTGATTGTCAAAAGTACTCATTGTTGAGGTGGGTATCGAGTGATAATCACTTCGACAATTTTACAGAATCACCTCCGTTTGGGTGAAGATCGTTTATTTCCACATGTACCTGGATCACTGTCAATGTGATTGTCTCAAGAAGAAGTCAGTGTTTAGTCGTTCAGTTTGTTGGGTTACAAGACATGTTACAAATAAATGTCTACAACAAGTACATTATTAGGGAGTATTATTTAGAAAATAATAATATCTTCTTCTAAGATTTTTATCTGACTAGAAAGTCTTCAATATTTTACAAATGGTTCTACATGGTTCTCCCCAAAGTGTTGCATTTTTTATATTTACTAAACATTTATTATTCTCATATAATCTCACTTCACGAATATCCAGCGGGTTTTCAATGTCTTCTTCAAATATAAGTGACAACACTTGAATATCGGCAAACACAAAAAAATCATTACTACATTTAATAAAAATGTAACCCAATTTTCGAGTCTAATTAATAGCCAGTGATGGAAAGTCAACCATGAAAACTACCTTTTTATAAGTTAAGTTACTTTTCTTTACTATTTCAAAGTACCTAACGTTACTTTCCTTTCAAATTAACAGATTGTTACTCTAAAAAAAGCGCGCTGTATTTTTTCGAAAATTTACCGTTCCCAGGAGAATCGAATTCGACGACTAATGCATTCCCAATTTCTAAGAAGTCTGGTCGAAGCATCCCAAGAGAGTTCACAATTTCCCAAATTTACGAAATTTCCCAATTTTACGAGATACCAATTTCCCAAAAGTTCAATCAGAAACGGAAAGTCCAGGAGGCCAGTCACAAAATGCAAGAAAGAGTACAGGTAGACATTAATATATA
>QKMV01000568.1:0-21206 GCA_003287335.1 Lednia tumana
TAAGGTTTAAGGTTTCAGTTAAAAGTTTAAGGTTAATTACAGTTTTAAAAACCTTCTATGCTAAGCACTCTTAAGGCCAGAGTACGCTTTTCAACCAAAACGCACAAAAACATTTCCACGTTCTAATGTCCTTAGATTAATGTCGTGTATTATAGCAGTGGCACCCTCTGTTTGTGCTACGGGGTAGCAGTTGTACCATATAAAAATAGGGTTGTATCCTTGCAGTTGCTTTGATTGTGCTCTTGCGATACTGCTGATCTCGTCCACCCAATTTCTATCGGATCCCTTCTGCTTCCAAACTTTTTGCGAAGTGCGTTTCCAAAAAGAACTAGAATCTCTTTCCATATCATTTCTGTAAAAAAACACACACAAGGAGTCGCTGTACAGCATTTGGTTAAAAAAACAAAAACTTCCAGAAAGTTCATCCGTGAAATTAGATCTTTTGGAAACAAAAAAGGACTGGTTTGCACCGTATAATTATAAAGAGTCTACTTGAGAGCATCTAAAAAATTTGTCACGATGAAAGATAGAAAAATAGCTCGTTGCTGTAAAGCACAGGAATGCTTTACCACCCCTATCTATCTACATACACCAGAGTTGACACGCTTTCCTCGCTTACGCGTGAACGTACACTAGTCCTGGCGTCAGCCGTTTGCTGACGTCATAGTGTCTACGTATTCGCAGCACTGTACTACAACGCACTACGAAAACATCATGGCTGTCCAGGTCCTTATCATCAGCTCAACAATAACTCCACTACAATGCACCCTCTCACACTTGTTCATTACTTCTCAAAACGCATCCCTTTACGACTCAGTCATTTATACTGGTACAGTGAACTTTGCACAATGCACTTTTATCCGTTATTCTCGATTGTTTAGATGCAGACATTGTCAGTGTCACAACTCGCATCACCTGTTGCCGTTACACTAAGCATGTTTTGAGTAACTTTAGAGATGCCGTATCCAAAGATTCTATTGAACACATAGAAACAGAACCCATACATCAAGGCAGCATTATGTATTTGTCAAGCCAGTCACTCATTCTAAAGGGAATCATGGTGAGAAAAATGCATTGTAACGAGAATCAACCAACTTTGTGTTGGTACTGGAAACCGATTAAATGAAGTACCAAAATGCCAGGTATGAATTTAAAGTTCTGTCACCGTGGTTTTTTTCTTATCTGATCTGTATCAGCCTTTCAATCCCTAATACGTAGAGGCCATCGTATTGCACTGACATTTGCCATAAAAATATCAGATAGGAATGTGATTAGAATTTTCACAGATCAATACTTGACAGGTTAGGTGCATGGTGCTTATTTTAGCACCAGCAGGATCGTATGTAGCAGCCGCTACAAACCAAAACAGGTCAAGCAAACTGCCACATACATGGTTTTCACAGATTTCTCGATTTAATCAATTTACGGCACGAGGTAATATTTATGTATCCATTTTTAATTTTCACACATATTTCGAATACGAACGGGGAATTAAGTTCGTTTTAACTACATCACTCTGCTGTTACACCACTCGTCTTGCACCAACACGATTTCCGACGTGATTTTCGCAATTTCCGAAAAAAGAGTCCATTTATATGTACCTGTGCTTCTACGTGGCAAGCGTTCTAAAAATGACGAGAATTAAGAATGTCACAGATCGTGCATGTGAAATAGAAAGACGAGACAATGGGGTCTGAAGCGCATACAACAAATGAAATGTACTTTTTTAAAACATACAGGTAACGTATGACGTTACCTAAGTTGACGTAGATTTTATCAAATTGTTATTAGCCTAGATGGCACTAGTCAGGATATAGGATATATGTGTAATATATGTAATGGGTGTGTATACACTTAAATGTAATTTTGCTTTTGTTCTCTACGACAGTATCTACGTAATATTCGAAATGATTAGTTCGTTTCAGAATGTAATGCATGTGTGGGGAGCTTTAAACTAAGATACCGTCGTTCCACATGCATGCAATGTGCATTTTGCTGTCGCACTTTAGCGAAACGATCTTGTGGTCTTATAAGCGAGCCCTCCTCCCAGCTCAGCATATCGCATTTCCGATCAATGTTCGTCTCTCCTAACACGCTAAAATTTCCTCCTAATGAATTCTATGCCTGGAACTGTGTGCCGCCAATCCCCGTCTATTTATGGCATGGACAATCATGGTCATTTCTATTCATGTTTAATCATTGCATGGCACAGATCACTCAAATCGGGAATAATTAGGTGTGACTGCGATTCTAAAGTGCGAATGTTGTAGGTACAGGTACTGAAGCTCGTACAGCAGCTTGACTGGCCTTGATGTCAACCTCTCGACAGCACGGATTAGTGGAGGTATCCTGCTGTTCGAGTTGTACCGTCCTTCAGAACGGACGTTGAGCGGTGGTGCCTTTGGTGCTGTTCAACAGGAGTAGGCTACGTGCCGGCACCGGGTTTCCCCTCTTCTCTACTGGATTCATCATCACCCTCGTCCTTACCCTTTCATTCACCGACGCCATATGACCAATGCCCCAGGCCAAAGAGTCGAATGTGTCGTTAAACACCCCACAATCAATCAAAATTTGTAGAAAAAAAAATTAAAAATCACGTACCAATATTCTTTGTTCAATATTGATTCAGAGATTATGTTAGCTTTAATTTTCGGAGTTATTGATAGGTAATAACCATACCTTCATTCCAAAAAAGTACCGTTTCACTTGTATTTTTTCTTAGAATATACGAGCCTGCTACACTCTGTTTACTAGGAGAGGATACTTTTCTGCCAGGGGCGATGGGGACAATTAGCACATGTGGCTCGAGCCTTTTTTGAGGATGTAGCCCAGTAAAGTTTCTCACTGGTGGTATTATGGAGATTGTACTGTACACACTAGCCTAGCGCCCGCCCGATGGGCGGAGGTATATTTCGGCCTTGCCAGAAAATTTTGGCTGTTCCACGTAATTTTTTCTTCGTCATTCTAGGCTTTGCATTTTAGTTTGGGCTTTGCCTTTTATATTGGAGGTTCATGTTTCAATGTGCGAATTTCTTTATGGTTCTACCCGATGGGCTTTCCTTAAAAGCTTAGGCTTAGTCTTGATATTTAGAGTAAGCTCTCATAAGAAGCGAAAAAAGAATATTTTGTGTTCAATTTTATTTTATTTTAGCCGATGGGTCGGATCAAGGTTCCATTTGGGATCACCTCAAAATGTTGGGCTTTGCCTTGGCATTTGGGCTCTGGTGTGGGCTTAGCTCGATCATTAACAGCGTTTCCTTTATTTACTCCATGGGCTGGACCACTTTTCGGTTTCGCCACGAATTTTTCACTTGTGCGTAGTTTTCTTTTTTTACGTTTTCCAAAAATTACTTATTCAAAATTTCACCATCGCATTTTAATCTGCAAAGCACGAATTAGTCAGAAACGAAAACCATGTAATGCCAACCTGAAATTTCATAAGGTTTGGATTCCCCCGTCAGCGCTCCGAATTACGGGCATTTAAACTTTTCTGACCTGCACATCTTTGTGTCTGAACGTTCAACTTTCGTCATAAACTCAGGTAAAAATTGTACCAAACACCCCAAAAAAGGACCCAGTTTTGGTCGAGCGGGTTTAAGATCTCGACGTTGCATAAATTTAGCAATTTTTTGCCAAGGATAGAAATTTCCTAAAATCTAACTCGAACGGTTCGGAAACGTATAGGTATGACACCTTTTATGTTGAAAACGTACAGTATTTCCAGCATAAGGTAAGCCATCCATCATGCCAGCTATGTTTCGATATATCGCATGTAAGGTTCACCAACTAACAGAAAATATGCACTGCCATATGCTAGTTCTTGGAGACTCTGGGTTGTTTAGCGTGAAATGTACAAAATATGTGTGTGCAATTAATGATTTAAATAATATTCCAAACCAAAGTTGAGATCCTATGATTGTAAGACACGCAGTAGGCATATTAAAATCCCGTTCAACAAATGAGCTCAGTTTTATTTTTGTGGAGAGGCTGGCTAGCCTGGTCAAGGCAGCCATTTTGGATGGCTTTCCTCATGCCAGTGGCATTATTATAGAGGGGATGTAGTTAATTTTCCTTGCATAAAATAAGAAGTAAGTACACAGTGTATAAAAGTGCAACATTTTCACGGTGATAGATCAAGAACCCTTTAATCGAATAATATTAACAATTCTTCTGGTTTTGAATTTAACGAGAACATTGTGATGTAATTTAATAAATTGACGAGTTGGATCCACTCGTTTATATAATGTTTTTAATATTCGCAACGTTCGACAAATTTTTTTAACAATTCTGTCTCAACCGAGAAAAATCTATAATTAAATTTAAAATAAATTCGAGTTCTGCACCAAATTTCGCACACACGTGAGTTTGCGTATTAATTTCATATGAGTACCTATATTTTATATAAACTCTTGGCACCTTACTGTTTGTTTCAGCGCATACCTATCCGTTCCCTGGCATACAAATTTCTGGCATGTACAACAGCTACAATCTAGTTTCGGAGCCGACTTTGATGCGACATGTGGGAGAAAAAACAATTGACCTTCCGTGTGAAATGTGAAGCGCAACAGACACAAAAATGTAACTCCCAGCCTAGACCAGAAAATTATCACTTCATTCGATTTCGTCTCATGGGACGAATAATGTACGAGTACGCCTGTCAAAACTTGATGAAACAATGGAATCACCTAAATAACTCACATCAGATTTATGTAACCACTGGTTATGGGGTAGCACTACCACTGTTACTAAATTGTCTCATTACTAAAGCCGCTTATCATCAATTGCAATCAGCTGATTTCATCTCGGTGACTTTTCCCTGGGGTAATGTAGTTAGACCAATGGGTATATTCGTACTCATACTAAAACGAGCAACCAAAGTTATTTCAGGGATAATTATTCAGATACCAAAAGTACAATGCACCAAACTAATTGTAAACTGACTAAGTTGTAACTAGCTTGTAAACTATACGACGGTACCTACCATCCATGAGCTCTTACTACAACAATCTCAACACTTATGTTACGTACTTCGCAATTTAAACGTTTATCACTGACACTGAGCTGAGCATATATAAAGTTATTGTAGACAAAAAATAGAGTAGGTACATAAAACTTTTTTGAGCGTAACGATAGGGATACTTAATTCTCTTCAGGTTTCATTATGTTGAAATTTGAACCGGTGATCTATTGTGATATCGGACCGCAGAGATGGATATCGTGGTGATAAGGATCAGTCCGTTCGCGTGCATTAGATATGCTTCATAAAAACATGATTTTTTTATTAATTGTGAAGACAAAGATTTAAAAGAATAACTAAGGCACGTGAAGAAACAACCCGGATCGATCAATCTAAATGTGAAGGTGAAAACTGCCGTTTTCAAACAGCACAGGTTCTCATAGGTTTAACTGTTGCATTTCGATTGCTAACGATTGTTCAACTAATTCAACCGGTACATGGAGTATGGACCTTGTACATGGATGTGTGGAAACAATCAAACAATCGTTACTGCACATTACTGATGAGTTTTCTAATGCTACTAGGTTAACACACCCAACTTCCAAAGTTGTAAATGTTCACGATTAGCGTGCACGCAAAAATAACGCAAACAGCAAAAGCACTGCGTGTTCAGTGTTTTTGTTCACTTCACCACGGCAGATACCTATTATGTTCCGAGACCTAGAGAGTAGACTCATCATAACAAAGTACGAATTAGGTAATTGGAGTTTGGAGTTTGGAGACTAGACGAATGCAGGTTCTTGAAAGGCTAAAAGACACCCAAGAAAAAGAAAACTTGGTGCACTTTGTATAGAAAATCCATTCACCAGATCCATTTACTCTGAAGAAAAGTCGTTATCGAGAAATGTTCATCTAGATTTCTCGTACCTTTTTAGATGTGCTGTGGAGTGCATATTTTTAATGAGATTTAGTTATGAAGATCACATTTCCGGGCCATAGATTTCAGAATGATCACTTTTTTTTCCTCCCAATGCGCTCAGAAACATATATAACTGTATATTTATATACAAGCACCTATTATGATGTTGATTTTGTTTTGACCTAATATCATTTTGAACTTTCAATAAAGAGTCGTCAATCGGAACTAATGGGTTCGGGGTCGGATCGGTTGTTCTTTTTAAATAATAACTGTGCTTTTTAAGACGTGAGGCAAAATACTTGAAAAAATAAAAGTATGTTGATAAAATCTTGGTAGGCACATTATAACGTACTCACGAATCTAGTAAAAATGGCAGGGTCTTTCATTTTTGGCTCAGATTTTTCTATGTTCATCCTTTTCGGTACGAATGTATGCCTAATTCATTGTTGCGTATAATATAGGAGGAAAGTAGTCACATCAAACGTGACATTTATAATAGCGATTTTATTTTGAAATAGGTACACCTACACACACAATATTAATTTTACTGTGCATGATAGCATTGCGTCATTAGTGGTAAACAGCGTTAGGAATGAAGGCAATTACCACACCAATATTAAACAAAAGCATTAGTTATATACATTATACAAGCTCTAGAAAAGTGCTGCAAGGATGGAATGATGATACTGTAAACAATTACCCCGTAAAGCAAAGTTCTTTTGGAAAACTGCACATAAAAAACAGCCACATCCGTTGGCAAGCATCTAATAACGATTCTACCTACCATCCAAGACAACGAATAACTTTTAAATCTCTTGCATACGTGGATTATATTTTTATTTGATCTACTACGCAAAAGAGAAGACAATGTACGTTTAATCAACTAATTTTATATTCAAAAGTACTGGTCGCTGGTGCGAATACTGGAAGACTGACTTGGTGGTAAAAGAAATGTCGACTTGATTCTAGTCCTCATCATTGCAGCGATTTGGGTCGGGACTAACTCAAACATCGTACCAAATGGTCTTTCCTCGCTTCCTCGCTTCACCTAAGTTAGCTGTTTAAAAGCACGTGTTTAGATATATGTAACTCAAGGTCTCTAAATAAGAAAAAATACCTCAATACACACTATAGAAGTGGCCACAAGTCATTTAAGCGAACGGTTTAGTCAAAGTTTGCTTTTTATCACGCGGTTTAAAATGGCTCACCCTATGTCCGTGAAGACCGAGTAACATTAATTTGATGAAATGAAATGCACGGACGTATGACAGTTTCAATCCAGGTGCACAAAATATACCTGCTAATTTGCGTATTTAGATCGATCCCTGGACAAACAAGTAGTACGTGCTTTTGCACAATTAGGGATCTAAAATAAAAATAAAAGCTGTATCGCCGCTTAAAATTGGAGATGTTTGATCAATAAGGATGAGGATATAGATTGAGAGTTTTAGCACGCAGGACGAAGGATTTTTCTAGAACACGGCCACAGTTTGGCCACTCCGGTTATCTACATTGCTAATTTGCTTATGGGTTGTTGTAAAGCTCGACATAGCAAAAATATATAACAAAATGGGCGTGATGGAAGATTTGAGAACACCTGTAAACAGGGTATTCTATAATGTTATATGTGGATGTTGGTTACGTTGGTTACGTATGTTGTTATTCTTTACACAAAACGTGACCATGGCGATCTTAGAATGATCTACAGCTACACACTGACGATCACTCACATCATGGGGTTATATAGCTCACTGATGTTTCCATCAACAGATTGGACTTTGCACGAGCGATATCCCGCCCAGAATTGTGTACGGACATCCGAACATAACAGCTCAGAAAATTAATATTTATTTTGGTTTAGCGTGCCAACTTAGCCCCACCTATACAGTTTAAGGGAAGTACTGTTGCTTTACGCCATGGAGTTTAAGGGCAAGAACATAGACGTACAGGAAGATTGGTTTTATGTCTAAGCCCCGTAGGGAATCCGTAACCAGCACTTACCCCAAGGTAGTCATTGTCACGATGGTGTACCAGAAAGCGGCGGGAATGGAAGTGAAGTTCGTTCCGTCAACGTTCTTTTCGGCATAGAACATGACGGTGGCAAAGATGATGATGGCCATGGCGAGTGAGAACACGAGAAAGCCCAGTTCAGAAGCGCATGATTTAAGTGTGTAGCCTAAAATGCGGAGACCCTGCGAATGTCTCGAAAACTTGAAGATACGAAACACTCTGAACACTCGTAGAGTGACGAAGGCGCCTGACACATCGTCGTTGTCAGTGATACCCAGTCCTATATAATATGGCAGAATGGCGACAACGTCGATTATGCTCATCACACTGCGTACAAATTTGCACCGATCGGGAGCGGCAAACAGCCGGAGCAAATATTCTGCAGTAAATATCATCACACAAGCTGTGTCCAAGCAGAAGAAGACGATCTTGTATCGCTCTCCACACGGTAAGGAGCCTGCCCGGGCAGGACGGTAACCACATGGGACCGTTTCCACTACATTCGCCATCACGGAGACTGCGATAAAGAAACCTGTCACATAGTAAAATACTAGCGCGGCCGTCGATGTGTGGGGATTTTCAAAGGCTCTCCACATTTTCTCACGAATATTGGTAAGTTGTATGAGGTTCTGATCACCATTCTCCGACAGTTTGTCGTCCATCAGACGTTCAGCATTCTCCCGTTTCCTGTCCCGATAGTCCTCATAACAGCAGTCCCCAATAACGTCCGGCAATATACCGAAGAACGCCAATTCTTCATCATAACTAGTTAAACACTCGTGTTTGGGATAATGAAGTTTGCCAGTACGATAATAATTGAGTATGTGGCGGAATATGTCAGGGTCCCGATCAAAGAAATATTCTTTACACTCTTCGTCGTAGAAGAACTCACGCTCATTCGAACCAAGCAACGTGTCCGGATACTTTTCAAGCGTATTTCGCCACGTCTCAAAGCGACGACCTGACACATTTATCAGTAGTTTCTCGTCGTCCGCTTTTCGGCGGTCTTTTGGAATTGGGGGTGGAGGAAGCGGATGGGTCGCAATGGGTACCCATCCGATGGCCGCCGCCCGGGCGAAAGGAAGCCAAGCGGCGACCGAGGCCATGCTGTGCGGTGGAATGTTCTTCGAAGTGTTGCACCAGCGTTAGGTTGGCGTAACCTACAACTTCCACCGCCGCCGCCGCCTCCTCCTTCGCTGCACAGTGCGGGTGGCTGATGCTCGTCGTGTCACCTACCTTCTGTGGCCGAGTGACTATCACACCACCCGCCACTGGTGTACCTCATGCACTACCCTGGCCATCACACCACGACTGCGGACTGAGACGCCAGCACTCAACACTCGCACCGAGTGGGATTTTCCGAATCTAGGCCACGATTCAAGAACAGACCGAACAGACCAGGCGGCTAGGCTTCTGGCGCTATTTCGGTCTGCCTGCGTCTGCGGTCATCTTGTCACTAACTGCAGCCAGAGCCTGGTTGCCTCGCTCGCTCGCTCGCGACTCTCTGTTTCCAAATTGATTTTTACTGTCGAGCCCTGCTCATGCCCAACAGAGTTACCGAGTGTTCCCGCTCCCGAAACTCGAGCTTGCGCCCAACGCTCTGCGTCGCCTTGCCAACAATGACGTAATTGTATCAACACATGGAAACGATGGCGTCAGCTGCTCATCTGATTGGATAAGGGATGGTTGTGCGAAACGGAAAAAATTGGCAGAATTTCATTTCACCCGATAGTTGTCCATGTTAAGTAGCAATCATAAGACTCTCTAATGTGGGATAGGTAGTAAGTAACGTAAGTGCGGTTAGAAAATAGAAATACACGGAATGCATCAATAAATTGCTTTCCGGCCTTCCTGCACCTACATTAAAACTTTGCTAATTTGATGTGGTGTTTAACGACGCACTCGACTCGATCGCCCTGTGGCATATTGCGTCAATGAATGATAGAGTGACGATGGATCTAGCAGAGAAGTGGAGAAACCTGATGCTGGCATGTCGAAAAGCACCGAGGTTACCACCGCCTAACGTCCATTCCGAAGGACGGTACAACTCGAACAGCAAGAATTCCTTCACTAATCCACACGGTCGAGAGGTCGGTGACAAGGGTAGTGAAGCTGATGTTCTAGCTTCAAACCATGCAATCTCTCTCCTAAACAGAAGTAGATCTTGGGGTAAATGCGCATTCATGCAATCTCTGACTCGGCGCAATGTTGCTTTACTTCGGTATCTCATTAGAACCGGTGTCTTCAGAAATCCACCCCGTTCGGTAAAACTATGTAAATCACATTACACTATTGGTTTTAAGTGTGTTATAAATTTAGTTTCGCAATGTGCAAATGACATCTAGTTATTATAACCACACAGAAAGAAGTTATCAGCTCGAAAATGGTAAGTGCTTTCAGCTGCAGTGAGGACAGAATTTTTTTAGCTATCGGTATTTGACACTTTGTCCGTAAACAATTGATGGGATTTCATTTTTTTTACTATTTAAAGCTTATAACTGCAGGTACCCACCAATCTCATCTCATAAAATATAATTTAGAATGTACCCAATTCAACACCCATTTGATGATAATTCACACCACAATGTTGTTCAAACTAAGCACGTATTTTTTGCCTAACAAAGAAAGGTTGAGAGGAAATTAGGATTGTCACAACTTTTATTAATAAATAATAATGAACAGGTGTCATGGCATGGTACAAGAAATTTGCTAATGGATAGGCATGTCTGTTACTGAAATGTAGGTAACTGTTTTAACAGTAGGATATGGAATTAAAAAGTAATTGCTCCGTCAGAAATATCTGCAAGTATAGAAACTTGAATTTTCTATCAATATTACATATCATAGAAAACAATTTGAATTTATCAAGTGCCGAACTATAATAAATGTTTCGCCTCGTGTGAGCTATGACCGTGTGCAAATATCTTCAGCCTCTTGCGTAATTAAATGCTTTACACATCAACAGCTGATTTAAAATCCCAGTGGAGGCAGAGGGCCACCCACATTCGGTTCAGTCACTTCTGCTAACACTTCTGTTTGGTCCAAATCATTGAGCAATGCAACTTGAGATGTTGGTATCACAGCCTCCACACTGTCACTTTCTATGTCAAGATTCTTTTCGATACCAGCTTCCAAATTGACATTTAGTTCATTTGGTTGTGGAATTACAGATTCAGTGGCATTTTCACCTACCCCATCGCCAGCGATAGTCGTTGGAACGGAAATTTTCTCTGTCATTTCTCTGTTTCCAGTCACAACCAGCCTGTTCATTACTTTAGGCGACGCTTTTAGCGAAAGTTTTCCGAAGCCTTGTCCTGAATCACTATTATCATACATCCCACGAATGGCATCGTGGTTGGCCTTCCACTCCGTATACTGTGTTTTGTAAGGGATCAATGGTATGACAAATACGGTAATATCATCGATAGTGGCAGACTTGTTATCGGAAGTACGCCAGTTTCTGTCTTGAAGCTTTCCACGGGAATGCATGACAAGATCTTGAGCAGCTGATGTGTATCTGAAACAATTGACGTGTTATTAGATTATTTTAATTCCTTACTTTATTAGTTGCCCTTTGAACTTATTGTTTTTTTTCCAGTTTTTCTTATAGCTTAAGCTTTGAAAGACAATCTAAATTTTAATAAATGAAATGGAATGCCACATTTTGTGACTACTGGAAACAAAAGTTTAGTGATTGTGAACATAGACACAAAGCAACGTGCGCTCGCCCCATTCCCAAGCATTTTCTTTCTGTCCTTCCTTCCTTCCTTCCTTGCATCAGATGCCCACATACCCAGCATTAAAAGATCAATTTTATTAATTATGGGAAATAAATAGAACAGTTTAAACTCTCCCCTGAACAATTCCAGAAATATAAGTAATAACCAATAGCCAATAACAAACGGCATAAAATCCTAGTTGAAACGTCAACTATGTCAAAATAATGCGCTGCGCTAAATAAATGGACAAATAAAAAAATTACTAGAAGCTAGCTTCATAGTGTATAACATTGTTGCAACCCACTGTTAGTAGAAAGAGTGAAGAATAAAATAACTTTCCAAATTTAATTACATACTGAGTGGTAATTTTGGTAAAAAAAACAATTAAAAAGTAGTGTCTTTACACAACTACAGCCGACCCGTCAGTAACAGCTTCACGAAATTTATGGGGGTTCCTGTAGAAATTTACCGGCTATCAGACAAAGTTTGTGCCAATAATAGTAGTTGCCTTCAGTTATTCAAACTACGATTTCTAAAAACTTCTGAAAACATTGTCTGACAGCCAGTTAAATTCTAAGGGAGCTCCAATAGATTTCATGACGCTGCTACGGTTTCGCCGTAGAAAGTTTAAATACACTACTTTTTATTGGCTTTCTACCTGTAGATAGTTCCAAGAAGTAATCACAGTATTTGCAGGGCCAGTTTTTCAGTAACTGGTTACGAATTTAACACTCATTAGATAAAATTAACTGTCTCTGATAGGATGTCCTCATGATGATAACATGTTAACGGCCTGTCAACTTCTTAGCCATCTGTTGAAAAATCGACCCCCAGGGACAGTTCGGAAAAAGGGTAGGTACTGGCCGGACTAGAGACGAATTTTTTTTACCTCAATTTCTCCTTTAACATAGTCCCCAACCAAGCAGCTGCCAGAGGTTTCAAGCTCCAGCAAGTAAGGTTTGATACCAAATGGGGAGCAAGATTTCGAAGCCTGGTGAGCGACAGCAAACCAACCCTTTTCCTCTCAGATCAAAAGCACAATAGTATGAAATGTAATTTATTAGCACCAGCTTTTTAAATCAAATTTTTCGCGCCCATATCGCTATTTCGTAAATTACCAATTTCCCAAAAAAGCTTTCTACTGCAGTAAGTGACCATGCTACATAAGTTTTAGTGTTCTTCTTGTGAAACAACAAAATCACGTGCTTAGGGCCTTAAGCCCTCTCCACGCTCTTTGAATTTGTACAATACGGAAGTCTCCTCGAGTACAGGTTGCAATCTCTTTGCTACGTACAGACAGCAAATTGTTTCTGGATCTAGAATATACTTTTACTCTTCTAGTGTTCAACTATTTGGCTCAGTAATATAAGTTTAACATGGTACCGATGGTCGGTTAGCTTGGCAAGATTTTTGACGAATACATTATTTCTATTGTATTTAGAAAAGTACTTCCACTACCAAAAAAGCTAACTTTCTGGATAATTTTATGTTCTTTTCGATGAAACTAATGTCAAGCCGCTAGCATAAACAGTTTTTTATTCAAAAAATAATTTTTGGCGAACCTGTGGTTTAAACAGCTTGCATATGCTGTACATGATTAGTATTCACAACATCTCGGTAAAGCACTTTTTTCAGATCGATCAGGGAACTAGTTTTCCCCTAATATTCCTTAAGGTTAAAAATTGTATGAAATTTGCGGAGCGGTGATTACCTCAGGCCGCTGCTAGCTTGTTGGCGTGCCTAATGGCAGCAATAGGAAGCCTATCTTCTTTCGAAACCATGGCAACAGCCTAGCGCAACAGTTCATGACTTCAATTTTCGAAACAGAAGAAATAGTGTGTTTTGAAGCAAACATGCAAATGGCATTTTTAAAACACACATAGTTTGCTTAAAATACTTTGTACAAAGAAAATAAAAAAGTTGCATGTGTTTATATTTGAAGCCGACCACCATAAGTATTTTAGCTACTAAAGCTAAAAGCTACTAAAGGATTGTAGCAGTCGTCACTGTTTTTACGATTTTTTTCCGAAGTGTGAATATCCTCTTGAAACAGATTGGTTTGCTGTCAGCACATCAGGCTGTGAATCTCGCTCTCGATTTTTTTCACTCTCGACCCTTGGCTCGAGCATAAAACCTCTGGCAGCCACTTGGTGGGACACAATTTTGGAGACGAAATTGAGGTTAAAATTGTTCTTCTCTAGGCCAAAAAAAGTTCAGCTAACAAAAAGGTATTGTAAATAATACCTTGTACATATAAGGATCTTAAGTAAATAGCAAATAGTGAATATTAGTAGTAAGATATTTGGTTTTTAAGTAAATAGCTAGCACAAAATAAGGTAACTTAGCCAGCTTCAATGCTACCTAACCGCACACCTTTTCCGGGCAAGATTCACTAAGTTGTGCAAATAATACAGTCACACTTACCTATACTTAAGCCTCTGCTTATCATTAGCTGGAAAATGATCGAGGCTCTTTTGTACAATTTCTGCAGCCTTCTCATTTGTCGTGACATCCCATAGTCCATCAGTTCCCAAGATTAGTACATCCGAATCACAAAGATTCTCATTATATATATCCAGTACTTTTACCTGAGGACATGAAACATGAGAAAAACTTTTAAGTGGATTTTTAAGACACATTCCTCCACACTAATACCGGTAATACATAATGAGCATGGCGGTTAGTGTTAAACATGTCAATGCTGCTGGTTATCATTTAACAAACAGAAGTTTTCTTGTTCACTGTTAAAGAATTCTAAATGGATTAAAGTTCTCATAAGCCCAATTCTCCTAATGCACCACCAGTTTTTGTAGCTGCAAGGATCGTCGATGTTGGCATTTATGAGCCAGTAACTGACAGACCCTAGCGGCTTTTTGCACGTGATTTGATCCAGCATACATCGATGCCTATATACTTATATAGTAACTGCGTTACTTACTACTAGATTTTTCCGCGGCTTATTACTACGATCTGCGGCAAGACTGTGCAATGAATGGCTATCACCGAAGGTGAGGGATGGCATTGTTTCACAGCCTACCACTTAATAACTGGTCTTGAAAAGTTTAGGACCAACTGAAAAGTTTTCTCTGCAATAATTCTTCATCTGACAAAAAATTTGATTTCAAATTTCAACTGCATTATTAACCTTGCCATAACACCTTGCATTTACATTCCCTTCTTATTTGGATCTAATGGCCTCTAATATGTAACAACTTGATCTTGCAATATGGTGCTGCTTATTTTGCAACCTGCAGCCACAAACACCCAAAGGGGCTTTCCTTAGAATGGGACTTACAAGAACACACCTTCCAGATGACGAAATATATTTTAAACAAGCTCGTAGGGGCCACGTAATAAGCACAAGCGTAATAAGCACGTAATAAGCATAAGCTAGCCGTCTACTCACCTCTGGTTGAGACAGGAGAAAAGGCTTGATAAGGAGATTGCAGTTCAAAGCTTTTAGATCGTGATCTCCAAATCCACGAGTTACTCCAATGGTGGCAAGTACGCGACTCTAAAAAACAATCATATTAAAATTATCACAGATCATCTGGCTACCCACTCGATAGGTACCTACACATTGAAATATGCCTCTTAAAAATTACAAATAGGGGCTAAATAGCATTAACAATATTGATCCCAAAGAGCAGGCTTGCGTAGCAACACGTTAGTTAAGTAACGCAGTAAGTTATGTAGCAACACTTCATGTAACAAAAGTAACAAGCATGTGAAATCATAACTGAAATCAAAGTGATCTTTTCAGTACTGATCTAGGTGAGCAGAAAAAGTGCTAGAGTATCCACAGCCACCTACGTACCCGCAAGTAACGGAAAAAAAAAAATTCAAAGAAAGTTGACTCTTTGTCTCATTAAAATGTTATATTTGTTTCCGTTTATTTCAAAATAAATTGTTGTCTAGATTTCAAGAGCACGGTCAAACTGAAATGCAGGATGGATGTCGTGCAGAATAAATCAAATGTCATCCAGAGTTTTCCCGTGTGATTTGATACTAGACATTTTTGATTTACTACAAGTGGAAATATTCCGTGCCAATTAAATGATGTTCCCTGCACTAATGAAGTGGGGAATATTTTTATGGCGTACTATTTGAATTGGTGACCATCTATCAAGTATAAATTTTCTTAAGACCTCTGTTTCAACAATTTTTAATCATTAACAATGTAAATTAACAAAACTCCATCTTTACCATTAACAATGTAAGTTATTCGGTATAAAATATATAGTGGTATGGTCTGTATGTCAAATTCTTACCACATTTGTCTGTTCGGTTTTGGAATTGGAAATATACACTTTCTACTTGGCTTGGCTAGGCTTGGCCAGTACCTCAATTATTTTTTATTTGTACCAACTAAAATTACATCACATTGTTACTGATTTCTCCCATTTCATCCAAATATTCTATTGTTCTTGAATCTATATTGAGTGCTCTGGCTCCCAACGTTAGGGTTGGGCAGCAACTGATTGCTATCAGTCAGCATTTGGGGACCTTATTTCCAGCGTGGATCGTGGAGGTAAATGCTACCCAACAAAATCACTCGTGGTCATTCTAGGATCATGGCAATGCCCAGCGAACAAAGAACATTGCGGCATTTTGAGCAAACTAATTTCCAAGTAATTCATACTGACAGTTTTATGCAAAGCACTAATCTGCCGATTTTATTTTGAATTGAAGGTATGTAAATAAATTTGTCATCTGTGCCGATCCGCCATGTTTTTTAGTCCGCTAGTCTACCGCCACCTACCAGATTTATATGGAACTACCGATTCCCACAAAATTGATGTGGAGAAGGCTGGTGATAAAACAAAAAAATATGGGATATCAGTTGGCTATGCCTGTACCAGATACATGTGTTTGTATTCTTCTGCTATTCATTTTATTCACGACTGTTTTTGAACTAGTCTAAAAGAACACTGCTACAAACACACGTATTATAATATTATAACAATTCGAACAAAAGTATTTAATCACCAGATCCGCAATTCCTCGAGACAAAAACACCCGGCTAGCAAGAAACTATTGCGAATCCAGCACCGGCAAAATTAGCGAGCAAACTGTGATCGCCTCTGCAAGCGAGCGGGGCTGACCAGCTGGATGGATCTCTCCATTCTACTACATCACTAGGGCAGCGCGGCGAGTTTGAATTACGGCAAGAAAATAATTCGTCCCGCCGCCAATTTTTTTTTTTTTTCCTTTTGGCATTCTGCATTGAATGACGTTCTTTACATTATATACTATTTAAATTCAAAGTCGGAGAGGTCCTTTAAGCAAAACATGTGTTTATCTCTGTTCTGTACAATAAGGATGCAGCATGTGCAACACTCTAAATGTTTTGTAAAGCTAAAGAAGCTTAGGAAGCTGCAACGTAATCTCTGGACACCATAGTAGGCTTACCCGTTTCCCTTCACCGTGAACAACTGGAATCTTGAGATCTTCAGGCGTGACCGTCTTATATGCCCACCCCGTCATGTAAGAATCTCGGTAGAGGATTCGCTTACCCAAGTCTCGTTGAACGGGACGTCGGCTAAAATCTAAATGAGTAAACTCTGACCCCAAGAGCTCAGGATGGAGTGCAGCCTGGAAGTAATTAGAAGTGGATTAACACTTTAGACTATACAAGTACATAAGTGCGGCTCAAATGCTCAGGACATCCCTTTATTCCTCGCCCTTATAATTTTAACATCCAGGAACTTATGAATGTGTAGCCCGCCCAAACTTGCATCAAACGGAATGATGGTTTGTTTACTATAACAATAACCACAACCGAATCTCAAAAGTTACTTCGACTAAGGGCTGGTATTAGTCTGTGAACTAGGTAATTCCAAACAAAGTTATCCTTCGAACAGTCATGGTCACAACCAATCAACTTAGCTTTTGATTCAAAGTGAAGGATAACTTTCATCGGAAAAAACTAGGTCTAAGATTGTAATACCAGTCCAAACAAACATCAAACCTATTACAACTATAAGTAGCTAGCAGGACTGATGTTGAATAATCAGAAAAACCAAAATATTCCTGGGAATAGGCCTGAAAGAGTACAGGAAATGGCAAGGGTTAAACAAGTTTCCAGGGCAGCCTAATTTTGTGAAGTCTTCAAACGAAAATCCAAAATGGATTGAATAGATTAGAATTCAATCGACTGAGTAAAACCAATTTTAATCTTTGGAATCAAAAAAAGTTTTCTGGCGCCCTGTGCTTGTATTTCTTCTCGTGGTTGCACCGAATGGTTTCGTCAGTAATTACGCACGACATTGACACCCCTTTCCTTGCCTCTTCTTTCATCAAAGTTCAAAAATAAAAAGGGGTAACAAGGAGGGATTTTAGTACGTTTAGTGAAACCCATGTGCAGTGTGTAAGTGTGAAGATAAACTGGGGTATCATTACTCAACATCAAAAATTATAGAAAATCTTGAAGCTTACAATAGTATTGACCCCATAATAACAAAAAAGCAAGCCCAGAGAGTCCCAACAGATTTTGGTATATCCGCAGACGGTAAGTGGTGCCAGCCATGAAAGACAACCACCTTAATAAACTGATAGCAAAGATGGTGGCAAAGCCTGCATAATCATGAAAAAAACAAGGAGTGTTTCTTTATTACATTTTTAAGACTCATGTCTTCTGTCTAATTTCAGCACTAGTTTTCAAAAAAACTGTTTGTAAATGGGTCTATCTGCTGAAAACTTCTAACAAACAAACTGCCAACGTTTTGCTAACTACATTGACAGCTTCCTTTGACAATCGCCCTGAGGAAGCTTTCAATATAGTTAGTAAAACGTTGGCAGTTTGTTTGTTTGAAGTTTTTAGCAGTTTAACCCATTTACTAACAGTTTTTTGGAAAAGAGTGTTTATTTTTTCTTAAAGAAAGATTAAAGTTATTTCAATGCTATTCCAGGTTAATAATGACACTTATTTTCTGAGAATTAATTCTCAGGTCAATTCCACTATGCAATTATTCGAATCTAAAACTTTGGAATTGATCTCATCCCTAGTAGCTAGTAAGTCTACTTAACTTTCAGTTTAATAATTAGAACTTACCAGTTGGCGTACTCTTGCTCGCTCTGATTCTGGAGTAAAATCATTAGACATAGGAACGGCTGCGTTGTTTTGAATTAATACGGCCCTTGAATCTCCGGCATTTGCTACATACACCTTGCCGAGAATAAAAAGGGCAACTAATACGGTGCAGCCACCTCGAAGTCTATATTTCTTTTTGTCCTCCCCTATCAGGTGATCCTATAAGAAAATTGGAAATTAAATCCTCTCCGTTATCAGGGTTGTCTTATGGTAACATAGCGCTCAAGGCAAAATTATTGTGTTTATTAGGGCCGAAGCTAATGAAATGAAAAATGAAAATGCGATAACATCATGACGGGTGCCCTCAAATTTGGAACCCTTTCCCCTCTTAAACTCCTCGCATCTTGCGCCCCAAAAAAAGGCAGGCAAAAAATGCATGATATTAAGTTTTCTTGGGGCTACAACCATACCAAGTTTAATCAAATTTTAAGGTGACTGTTTTTTTACTCTTATTCCCTCTAATTACCCTTGTGGATTAGTAAACTATTCATCCCATTTATTATGTGTCTTTGTCAACTGGTAGACACCCATACTGATCAGCCCGGGCTATGCTGGATACGCCTGTTAGTTTTAGAATAAAGAAGGCCTATTTCACTCATCTTGAGGAGAAAATAGATGAGCAGTACAAGATGCATCACCATAATTTTGATGGTAACACACCTTTTTTTTGCAAGGAAAAGAGCAAAGCAAAGGCCAGACAAGGGTTATCTACTATAGTCACGGCTTACCATGTCCCAAAAAGCTGATTCTAGTGCTCCAATAATCAAAGCCTCTTTGGAGACTTCCCTTTCCGGAAACCACATTGCAACTCCCCGCTTTGACTTCCCATCAAGGTTGGCAGCAGGAATTCCATCCAGCGGCGGTAACAAATGGTCGATTATATCCACCAATTTTTCCTAATATAGATATAAAAAAATGACAATTATTAATACTACTTACTTCGAAAAGAGAAATTATCCGTAGGTGATACTAGGTAGATACTAGGTAGACTTTGTTTTGGAATTCAAGGAGGAAGTGAAGCAGGAAAAATGTGCAATCAGACTGGAATAATAATTCGAGGTAGGGTAGAACTAGGATTGTCAGCAGCCAGGGAAAATAAAACCAAATCGTAAAGAAAGAAGCACCTGCAGCTGAATCCGCAGTGGCAGTTACTGTCTTGCATTGTACTCTCTAGTACCTACTCACATGAATCACATGATGAAGCTGATTGGCAGCTGCTAAAGCTGCCCCAGGTCCAGCATGGCCATCAAAGACTGAGAAGTAAATGTACGGCAGCATCATGGCAGGGTTATTCACATCATGAGACTGTCGAGGACCTTGCAGTTTTTCTCCTCGAAGTGTAACATTATCTCGAGATTCAAGTCTTTGAAGGACCTCAGATCTCAGACATGCTTGGTCCTCATTCCAAACTGATTTTCCTGCATTCACAGCTCTAAACAAATATTTTCCATCTTATTATTATTGGTTTAAATCAGGATACAACTTGCATTAATTTAAAAGAACTTACTCTGCATATCCTGAATTCCATGGCAGTTTAGATATATCTCTCGGCACAATGATTGGGCGTATGTGATGGTCAGCCGACACTTGAATCTCTTCGTCAGAATTTAGCTGCAAGAAGTGGGGCCTGGAGTACGGAAATTTTGGATTTTGTGTTGACCTTTCCTCATCTCTCTCGGTGATTGGAAAGTTTTCTATTTGAGGATGCGGCTCTATTCCGCTAACCACGTTAAATATTGCATTCTTGAATCTGTTGAGCATATTCACAATATGTCGGAATCGTGGAACTTCAGGCAAAAACAGACGGAAGTAAGAACTAAAAAATGCCATCTAGGCACATCAGACCATAATGACAGGTCTTCTTTGTTGATTATGGGGCGCTCACAAGCACAATTTTGGACGTCAATGGTATAATGAGTAAAAAATTTACAGAGGTCAATCGCGAAATCAAGTATCCAGCACTTCCATATGCGAAGGAATTGCAATATCCAGAACAAGTGAAACTTGCGGCTCTGAGTCTACAGAAGTGTAGCCGAGTCTATGTGGCCGTGTGCTGTGACGTTTGTGCTTCTTCAACTTGACAGAACGGAAACAGCCGGTAGATGCAAGCACACTTCTGTTTCATTCCAGGCACCACACTCTGATCCTGTGTGGTTACCACAATTTTCGTTTAATGTTTATGCTTTACTTGTGAAACGCCTTATTCAAGACTGAGGTCTCGGAACTCATATTTTTCAGGCCAAACAACAAAATTACAAACTCCTGCACATGACGTCACGCGAAAGTTGACAGCTGAGAACGCAGCGTCTACAACTGTCAAAGTTTAAAACAGCTGTACGTCGCTCGACTCTCGCTCACCAAATCAACGAAGTTCAAACTCAGGAATCGTGAGAACAGTTTTAGCAAATACCGTACTAGTAAGGTATTTGGTTTTAGTGGAAGAGTTTTTGCTTTTTTACACACATAGCGTTTTCTCGTTCATATTTAAGGTAACTTTTTGTTTCATTA
>QKMV01000569.1:0-21202 GCA_003287335.1 Lednia tumana
CACACACACACACACACACACACACACACACACACACACACACACACACACACACACACACACACACACACACGTTCACACACGCACCTCCCTTAATGGTTGTGTGATTTTTCAAAATAGAACCACTCTGGAAGCTATTATGTGGTCTTCTCAAATAACTAAACATTGCGTCTGATTTTGAGAAGGCATTGACAACTTATTTCGTGTGTTATAGGTGAAACGGTGCCGAGTTTTCCAAACTTTTCTTGGCACCAATAGAATCTTGTACATAACTTCCTAGAGATAAAACTGCAAGCCTTTCTAAATAAGAAGAACTGACCAGGAAGTGTAAACAATCTCAAATGTTATCTCTGATGAATCAAGAGGACGTATAAGTCTCACCATATGAGAAGTTAGATGTGGATCTCAATTCGCAATAATTTAGAGTGGAGGGAGGATATCTTTATAGGAGCAGCGTGTATTTGCTTATGTTATACATGCCATGATTTGCTGATTTTCGCGTTATCCTGATTTTCTTCGCACACCCACACCTTACGTGTACACGCTGCAGAGTGCACCACGAGGAATTAGCTTTCTCCAGAACGCCATACGCTGTGGTCATTTAATACTCACTCTGATCGATCAACAAAATATTTTTAACAACTTTTATCTGATTTCTATGTCATGAGCCATGACATAAAAAGTATTTTATTTGCATTGTTATAATCGGCCGGCCGCAACTCTACATCATGGATACACTACACATGGAAAAAGCTTAAAGCCTACATGACGAACACATTGTTTATTGGCCTATTTTGGGTAAACAGCCGCGAGACTTATTAATAAATCAAATAACACGTTCATAAAGCACGTGATGAAAGTAGCCGTGGCATTAAATCGATTTACCATAATAACATATTATTGTGTTTTTATCTTCAATAATGCAACAAATAGTTGCTGCGTTTCTAAAATTATTTTTCTCATCAATGACCGACTGGATGCGATAAAACGTCTATCAGTGTCAGTGCTTGCTTCAGCAAAGTTGCAATTCGCAATCAATTATACCAACTTGGAAGTAATTAGGAATCCATTAAAATTGGAAAACACATTTTCCATGACTGAATTTTGACGTGAACAATAATCAAGAGGATGAAGACAAAATTGGAATCATGTCGACGATACTACGTCCACGTCATGAATCATATATTCCTGTTTCCACAGTGCTGTGCTGCCAGATTGTGACCGGATAGTGGATGCAAGACGCAATGACTGTTTTATGATGATTGCAACGAAGGAAACGACTTGAAGACGTCGGTGGTTTGGTTTAACCAATGGTTTTACGTTTAGTGGTTTGATTTTATATATCACGTCGGGTGGTCTTTTGTGGCGTCTTTTACTAAACATCATTAACGTTATCTGGCACTTTATTTCGGTTTCCTACGAGAATATCGTTCACCAAATTGAATATTTTAGTTTAGCGCTCTATTTCGTTGGTATAAGTTCGCTTCCAATATGAGGAGTGGGTAAATTTTTCTCTTGCGCAACACATATTCAGTAAAATAACGAGTATCTTATTTCAAGAATATTATGTGCCGCCATTCCGTCGGAAACAAGAGAGGCAACGAGAGCTGTGGAAACTATTTTCCTTTGAGGAGGTGTCGTCAAAAGTCAAGTCGAGTGTTTGTCAGCCATGCCGGTGAAGAGGAAACGAAGGAATTTTTATTTTTAAATGTGTTTTTTCGAGCAGGTACGGACTGTTATAACTCGTGAGATAGATTTAGAGGACAATGAAGATCGAAAGTTATCGAAGCCATGTGAAGATCTAGCTGGAGTTACAATTTACATAACGGATATTGTAGCTCATGAAAATGCTATGAATTTGGGAGTTTTTTTACTGGGTAACGATCAACTATTGCATCGTGATGCTATGAAAATTTCAATAATTTTACGAGAATCGTATAATTTTTCAAGAACGTGCTTCTGACTTCTGAAGTAACCTACCCATCAATTGCATAACTGAAATCTCTTTTTTTTTCTTACAATTTGAATGCATGATTATGCCTCTTACAGATTTGGCGACCGAATACATTACATTATTTTTAAAGATGGATTTCAAATTCTGGGTTTGATCACCTTCAGGCGTAGCAGTAACACAAAGCCACATCGGTTAAAATAAGATGTTCAGAGATTCAAGTAGAGATAAGGGAGGGCGCAAGGAGACCTCGCATACAGAGTTCTTAGACTTTTGCGAGAAGGGGGGGGGGGGATAGAGGATCGTCTGAGAGGATGAACGCGTAGTGGGAAAAGTAGTTTTATTTTACTTTAGAAGCTCTCGTGGAGTAAATATCTCGTCCAAGATGCATGAATAATTTACCATCGCGGTTTGTCTCTCTAGATCCGTAGCTATACTTCTGAAAGCATGGGTAATCTCGAGTGTTCGAGTGTATGTTTCAAGAGGGGCCCACGTCCAAGTAGTTCAACGGAAGGAATAAATAGCGCGTCCACCAATGATTGGTGTTTAAAGGGGTGGGGGTTAATTTGTTTTCTGCTGTATTGGGATCAATTTATATTGCACACACACACAGTTTACGATCGTTGAAGTTCTTCTCAGAGCTGAACAGAACGTGCTTGAACTACATTAGGCAATATCAGAACGTAAAACGATTTGATCGACCTCAAGAGGTTAAAATACAGAAGCTGGCTGCTATAAATTTTCGTATTTTTTATTTGTAGCATGAGTACAAAGAAAAATATTTTAATTTTCCTGCACTGCTTAAGCTTACTCGACGAATGAAATAGCAATCGCGAATTCTAACTTTCCCTACATGGCGGTTGAAGACAGATAGTATTCGAAACATGTCGGTGATTCTGACTCAATTAGCTTTGATACACAGAGATGAATGTAGATCTCAATCTGATGATGAATGTATCAGCGGCATGTACACTTGGTATGCACATTTCTTCAATTTTCAAAGTTGCATTTGACGATTTTTCTAAATGGTTTCTAGCTTGCTTGCATTCCAATGACAACCTGCAGTGTAGCGTTTAAAGTTTCTTTTGGTTTATTGCTTCGTCGCTATTTTATTCCATTTGATTTGATTTTTAAATTCTTAGTGTAAGTATGGCTTCCTGATTCACATTTTTTTGATACAGATTTGGGTTGGGCCGATATTAAAAGTGTATGTCTGACAAGACACACCATTAGATTGTGCTCATTGATTAAGATGACGCATGTTACTCATTTTCATAATTGATAAAAAAACGGGCATTTATTTTAACGACGACGCCAGCCAACACTTTGTCTTGACCAGCCGATACGTTTTAGTTAATCTTCGGTCAACGTGAGCGGAAAGTATAAACAAGTCAATATAGCTGGTCCAGGTCTTCGACTGCCTACACATCAAATACCAACAACCTGTTACTCTCCGTAATCGGAGAATGAATATTTTAGATCTTAAAAGCGAACCGAACGTTGGTGGAGGTGCCGGGTTTACAAAGCCAGGTCGCAAACCAAACAATAAAATACTTTGAAAATACAATTTGTCATGACCTATTGAATACAATGGAAACAAGAATAAATCACAATGGAAGCTTTACAAATACCAGCATTTAGAGAACGAAAATTCGCATAATGCAAAACATTTACTATAGAAGAAAATGTCCCGCTATACGTGTCGCGTCGAGAATGTGTCACGAAGATTAGTATTATTCCGCATGACATTTTCGTTTCGTCTGTCATTCATTCAAATCCCTGTAATCATGCCTTGCATAATGCGGCTCAATAACGTGAGTGTGGTGTGGGGGAGGGCAGTATTTTCCGTGCCTGACACAGGGTAGCAAAATGCGGGGGTCGCTTGGCTGAAACTACAGTTTAAACGATATACATTTAATTATCTTTCACTGCAGTCGATCTGATCTCGTGTTCCCTTCTTACTTTACTGCACATGTTGGAGGTATACGGTGTGGTGTATTATCTCTACGTGTATATCAAGCCATGCATGGTACTAGTTGGTACCGTACCGGCATCCAGTTCATTGCTCATGGAGCAGAGAAGACTGCAGTACGTTTACCCGGCTATATGGATGTGGACGTGGATGTGGACGTGGATGTGGATGGGAAAAACGACCCCATGTCGCGAGTGTTTCGTTAGCATGCTAGATATCCACTTTTCCACTAACTCAAACCGCACACTGCAATTTAACATGCAAATTTATAGCCTGCATTAGGTTTATTTTACTCTGCCAAAGACGTAAGCGTGGGGGTTGAAGCCGTTGACTTGTCATAACGCTGTGCTGGTACAAGAAGTTTTGTATTTTTATTCGAAGCTTAGTTGTAAACTTCTTGCGGTGTCTCATTAATTTTAATTTTCGAAACGTGATCCAGGTCCACGTTATGAAATCCTGTCGTAGCGTCGTGATTTTTTTTTGTAATACCTCTAAATGGGTACTGGCAAGTTGTCTCTTTCAAATAATAGGTGACCTATTTCGTCACGAAATTAACACGCAATCAAGCGATAATATTTTAATTATGACAGCTGTTGGCAAGAGCACGCGAAATGGTCGTCATTGCTGTCATAACTTTTTATTAACGCACCCCTTTCTACAGGTACGCAATTAAGAAAGTTTTCTCATTCCAATACCATGTCTGTACGTACCAATTGCGCTCAACACATAATTCATGATCTTCCTTGCAGCAAACTAGATGTGACAAATTGCACAGCAGAGCTTTTAACACGCGCGCCTCAGTCCACTCACATTCGGGTTTCTTTTCGACTCAAGTTTTTTCTCAGTTGCTCTCGACTAGAGTTAATCTACGTTACTTCACATTGCAGCTGGATTCTATCTACATTTCTAGGACGTAGGTATACATGATGTGCTATTGGGTGACCCAGAAAACTCAGCATCAATTTCGTTTGTTAATTCGAACCTCTAATTTGCAGAAGCGATAATGACATCTTTTTGTTATAGGTATATACGTCCATCTTTGAAAGTGAATCGTACAAGAAACGTTTGCGCACGGAAAAGCTTCTTGTTTGAAACTCGAAAATTAACTGCTCGCTAGCTAATGATAGTAATTCACAATTTGACACTGTTTCCTTTTAATATGGGGGCCGAAATATGAGTTGATAATAACGACTATTAGACGTAGCTGTACGGTATAGAAAATAAGCTTACGAGTAAAAGTATGAAATTTGATACGACTTCGTCAGCGTGCAGGCAATACAGCGACATGTGAAATCTAACGTGTCAGTCGTGTGCAATCTCGTGGCCACCGTAGGGCTCGAGAATTATTAACCCTTCCGATCCCGAAAGCGCGCACGAAGTTTTACCTACCATGTTTTACGGCGCTCGCGACCACGGCCAATCCGTTACTTCGTCGATTCGCATCGAACCGGAAGCAAACATCGAATCGTTTTGCTTCGAAACGCCGAGTGCACTGAAATAGGGTGACCAATCTGAAATTGGACGGGGAGAAACATCGAGCAAATTTCAAACGCTTGGAAGAGACGAAAGCCAGCGTACAGTTTATTTTATCCGCTCACAAGAAGCGAGCTATCTGTGCATCAATCGTCTCTGTACATGGTTGTAAATCAATCAACATATCTGTTAAACAATTTTTCTAGGTGATAAACAATTAATGTCGGTGAAAGACCATCGCACAAAGGCAATTCATGTCTGGGATCGGTTTGATCCTGTTTCAGTTATTTGTAACTCGGTCGAGTCAGCATGTACTGGCAAGTCGACTGGAGTCATGGAGGCACTTGTGTCAAGCGTTTTTCAATCGCTCGATATGTTGGATTGTCAGCTTGAGTGTTGGTGACTTGTGAATGATGTCATAAATGGAATGGCCAGCGCATCAATATTCATGAGAGCGTTTTGTGTTTGATCTGAATCGAGCTCTATCGTGCATCGGCCGCTGCTGCCGCTGCCTCCGCTGCAGAGAACGTCGATTGTTGTGTGTGGCCCAGAATTAGCCCCGCCCTGTACCGATTTGACGTTGGAATCATCCGAGTTTATTTCCATGATGATGAGATTATCGTCATGTGCCTTTCTCGATTGGTCACATTTTTTCTATTTAAAGTAATCAATTAGATTTATTAATAAAACATCGTGCCTTTCCGTTCAAATAGACAGAGATCTCATTGATCTGCCATGCTCGAGAGCTGTCAGCAGGTCGTAGATTTGATGCTCGTGCCTCCAAGTTTGTCTGTCTGTGCAATGATTTGATTACATTACTTAGATATGGAGACGATTGACGATTTGTTGCATGTAAGATCTAAGATCTGTCAGCATTAGCCTCAAAATGTCGGAAATGAGATGAGTTTAGCTGGATCGATTCCACGGGCATTCGATATAGACAATGTACTCTCTCGTGTACGCGAGTTTCAGCTAATACATTCGAGTCATTCAATGAAGAAACAGGTCATGCAAAAATTATGGCTTTCAAAAATTATCATTTTGATTTGCGATGTTGATTGATTGATTCGTGCCGATAAGATTGCCGAAATAAAAGGTCGTAAATTGTGTATGGTACCAGGCAGGCGGGCGGGCGGGCGGCCGGGCGGCGTCATTAAAACCACCCACTTTCTTCTGCGCTGGCAGCGGAGTGTGCGGAGTGTGCGGAGTGTGCAGACTTTGCAGATTGTGTAGACATACTGACTGCGATTGATGCCCGTGCGGACGGACGGCGATGGACCGGAGGCATTGCGAGTGACCCACCCAGTGCCGCGGCCACGCGTCCTGATCTAATTAGCCACATTTCGCGCCTGCCGATCTTTCGGTCAGGTAGAATTTTCTACCAGTATCAGCCATGTATCAGCCACACACGTTCCAAGTCGAAGATATTGGGATTTGCGCAAACCTTTCTTGTTCCGCCAAATATTGCTTCTAGAATGAATGGCAATAAATCTCATGAGGGGAATTAGAACAAACACACTTAATTAAAAATATTAATTAATTTAGCCTGGTTCCACGTGGTACAATAAAAAATGTAACTGGCTTATAAACTAACAAAATAATTTTAATTACATTGTTAATAATATTCGGAGCAACATTCGTTTTCTAAAAATAAAAGTCGATGCCATATGCATTTCACTGATCAGCTGTTAACCAATCAAAAGGTATAAAAACTTGTATCAACCCCGCTGGTATTGTCTCTATCCCGATGACAAGTTATTGTCCCTGCTTCCGTTACACCCCTACTTCCTATACCCATAACGATCGTTGATTGCCGGAAATAGTTTTCAAACGTCACTTTACTACACAAAGTGGTCATTGATTTCCCCCCAAAAGAAGTGTTGGTCGGCTGTGCTCGGCTCTCAGCTGCCATCGCCAAGCGCTCTCTTCTCTCCAAGCTCCACGACTACTACGACAACGGCGATCGTTGCTCGTTTTGTCTTCGTCCGATCGGTCGACTTCGCGGCATCAAGTTGGTCACGACGCCGCCGTGGAACTAATATCGGTCCGCAAATAAGATAAAGGTGGTTTACTACGCGAGCGAGACCTCCCAATCTGACAGGACATTTAGTGAAAGCTAACAAAAAAAGCACATGCGATACCTCATGTTTGCGTTCCTTTTCAATCAATCTGAGATGTCATTTGTTGGCAAAAGGGGCAACCCAAGATGATTAATGAGCCGATCAAGGATGTATAAAAACGAAACTATAGAACGACAGACGCACAATTATAAATGTGTTTTAATTTTCTCAAACTTTACACATAGCGGCCCATCGTACTCATAATTCATAAAGGTGTGTGCATTTTCTCGCTCGGGTGGTGTCCTGGAATCCGTGCATTCCTCGTTCCTCAAATACGCAGAGTCGCTAGTGGCCAGTGCACACAAATGTGCGGCATATCACTTTTATCCATCGGCATACACGCCCCACTCGACTCACCGTGGTAAACGAAACTTATAAGATCTTTCCCCAAGAACGGTGAACGGTCCAGTGGCTTTTAAGTATTCATTCACCACCGCTGCACACTTGTGATGTAAGAGGACTTTCTGAAAGAGTTTGCTCGCCATTTGATGCCAAGACCAGGTTTCATTCACAAGACCGAGGTGCCACATTGTGTGAGAGACCCTCTTTCACACCTCACCGTGGTCGTCTTCGTCTTCTCATCAGCATCGTCGAATCTCTAACGGTCTCACAGAGCTTGCTGGTGCTCATTTGTAGCGTCTGAGCACGTGTTGTTTTTATAATGGAGGAAGACGAATAAGGCGCAAGGTGCATTCCAAAGGTGATGAATCTCAAGACGACTGTGTTGCCGAATTGTACTTTCTAGAGATGGAACATATGACGACTTGTGAATCATTTTTGGGGATCACCAATTTGGCATCATACCAGTGAGCGAGATTAGGGAGGAACACGTTAGTGATTAATTGCTCTTCTTCTAGCGAGTCAAAGATGCGACTATTAAAAATAAAAATAAAGCCATTATTTTCTTTGGATAAGGGGCACGATATTGAGCCGCGATGATAACCCCGAATAAGCTGGGGTTGAAAGATGCACTAAAACTAGCTGGAAGTTAGCTGGAAGTCTCATGCGATGAGCGATATCACTTACGACGACGTTATCACGCCCGCCTGCAAGCTGGCTTACGTCTATGGGGTAAACTAGTAGCGTTGCACATGTCGTGCGCGCGTTTCGTAAAAATTGAAGTCGGTGGACATGTGAATAGGAAAGACAGAGCCGCGGATTGGCCGGCGAGGAGACAAAACGTACTGCGGACACAATGAGCTAATTGGAGGTGTGTGCTTTAGAGTACAGCGTGGCCCTAACCCCAATCCCAACCTAGATGACACGAAGAAACGTCGGTAGGGAGAACAGCTCTCAGCGAGCTCTCAAGCAACCGAAGCGAACAACTCCAAATGAAAAGACCGTCCGCAAAGAGCACTTCAATAATATCTCGAATAGATGGGAAAGGGATTGAGCAATAACTTACACCCTCGGCCTCCTGCTCCTATCCATCTGGAGGCGGAGGCCCATGATGCCCCATTGAGGGTCCGGTGTCTTTGATGATGTGCGGCTGTGGGGCACTGGGAAACGATGCTGAGATGACGGTGGTGTGGAAGGTAGATAGATGCTGGGAAACGGCAACACGGGTGCGCGGCGGCGAGGCGGCGAACGGCGAGGCGAGGCGAGGCTTTGGAGTTAGTTGGAGATGGATGTGGGTCCATCGTACGGATCGCACTTCTCCGCTAACCACTGGCGGGAGCGAACCACGCCAAGCGAGCGGAGTCCGCTTTGAACACGCGGCTATTCCGTTGGTCTCGTTTCGTCTGCACTCGCGTTACTCGGGCTCGAATCAAAAGTGATCTGATTTTTGGATTTGGTTAGGCGGTCGTTTCAAATCGGTGGATATTTGAATGCGTTTCAATGAGTGTAAAGTGACTTTTTGGCAGTGACAGTTGATTTTGTAACATATTATCTCCGCGTGGGAGAACAAAGTACCTACCTAGTACTACCTACGTAACCTTTGCGTAGTGCCGATATACGTAATAAAAATATATATTTTATTTGCATCAATAGTTTTGTTCGTTTGCGTGCCGTGCACCGTCTGATTGGACATTCGCCGGTGCAATTCGCGAAGCCTTGTGTTTTTGAACGCTATTGTGGACGCTGTGAATATTTTATTTTTAGTCCGCGGTGCGAATTCTTTGCGGTTTTTATGCCACCCGGCGAACACAGAACAAAAGTGTGTAAAACGTTTTTGATTAGAGAGACGTTGGCTGAATTTTCGAGTGTCCTTGGAATTGTGGTCCAGGACCTTGCTTCTATATATTTCGCCTGAGGATCCTTCGCTCCCACTCTTGTTCGTGTGCAGGTATGTAATCACTTGGACTTATAATGATGAAAAGTTCGTTCACATTTACCCACACATTCACACACTAGCCGTGATATTCTTTATAGATAGCCTCCACACATGTGCTATTAGGTGATCGTGATTAGCGATTCTTAATTAGTTCTCAAAGTGTTGTGGTGTTACTTTACCTGCCTTGATCTTGCTATCGCAAAAGGATCTTGGATTGCAAGAGGACGAGAGCATTGTTACGTAGACAGTAGATGGTGGTTGATAATTGTACGCGAAGATGCACTCGGGAATAGTTAACGACATACCAGCAATTGGCTTTGGGAATGGCATGTCATGTCTGCGTTTACATATCACAATCTGCTAGATTTGCTGATTACAAAGTCCGTGTCGTGAATTTAGGGAATCCGTGGAATGTTGTTGAATATTGTACGATTTATAAGATACTTCATCGAGCTAAAGTACTGCCGAGTATGTGAGGATCAATTTATTGGTGCTATTGACCCCAACGTCGGCGTCAAGCTGGATGAATGCAAGTAATGAGTAATGACCGATTTACAGGGCCAAGGAATTGCTCAAATTATGTTTTCCACGTGGTTTCCATAAATAAATGCGTATCAAATATACGGATGTTAATTTGAGACGAATTAATGATAAATCTGTTCGTTCGAGTTGTTTATTTTAGATGAGAGTGAAGTCTCTTGAAAATCTATTTGTGTTCTCGTTCTTCTTCGATAGGAAGCCAAGCCGGGTGGTTCAAAGATTTTACATGGCGGATGGAAATTTACAAATTCCTTCCGACATTTATTCGTAAACAACAACGTTCATTGTGTGCAGCGGTTTGTTTCATGTGTGGTTTTTGATTTTCTTGGTCGCTGTGAGATTATGAAATGTATTGCCTATTCGTGTTCGACGAGCAACACACGAAATTGTGTTTTAGGGGAGCGGCTATCGGAACAAATTCAAAAATGTACCTTTTAAAAGATTATGTTTTTTTTGGTGCTGAAGAAAATTTACTCCGGCTATTTTAAGGTCAGAATTAGTGAGTACATCCAACCAATATCTAATGCATGGCTATTTGAAGAAATGATTATAGTCTTAAGAACGTTGTTTAGTCATGGCTTTTATTGCTTGAGGTTAAACAAAAAGTAAAATTATGTATTTATGTAACGGATTATGGAGAACATTATTTTGGAGTTGGGATACTGAAGGGGCTAACATTAGTCAAAAAAAATGGTTTGATGAACATAAATTCGTGGTTTACACGCTACCCCAGAACGCAACCCTCAATACCCTGAGTACAAGATAAAATTACCATAGAAACTGGCCACTCCACCAACAGTCGCAGTTTAGAAATGACAGTCAATTAGGTGCCTAATCGCTGTTTTTCCAATCAATCGTTACAAACATCCAGAAGTGCAGATAAGAAAATTGACTTACCTATCTTCAGCAAATTGTGATTGGTTAACTCATCAGTCATAAGCTAATTGCATTATTACGATGTGACTAGTTGATGCGATGCGACAATCATCTAATATTTTAGACTTCACGTTTCGATTTTCTCTTATTTTCTTCCGTATACCTAGCCAGTAATATATCAATTTTTATACCGCATCCAATTTAACGCTTGCCTTCTTCTACTTCTCGTTATTTCATTGTGTGTTTACCCGTGGTTTTCTACTTTCGTTTTCCATATTCCAGTCATCATTTTTGTCGTTAAGAACGAATTTTACCGTAACCGTGAGGTGAATCAAGTAAGGCAAGCAGACCTTGCATAATAATCTAATAAGAATTAGATTCTCTAATTCTTTGCTCGTTACAGTAACACCACCTGGTTATTTGATAAACGAAAAATTATGTCATGTGCAACACTTTCTTTCCATAATTGAAATAACTGAATTGTCACCGACAAATTAACCACGATTAATTTGAATCACAAAGGCCAGCCGCGTGGGAAGCTTGGATTTCCAGCTTTAATAAGCACGTTTGCCTACTCCGAAATCTCCCTTGCAAAACCTCTAGTAGTCCATGTGGCCCGCTGGATGCTTATCATTGACATTTCCAATTACTCAAATAGTAGCCATGGTTCTCCACTGACCTTTTCAAACAGATCATTTTCGTTCCATTCTAAAGTCATATCATGAAGTTCGATTAAATATAAGATCTTACAAAAAATAATAATATGTATATGTGCTCCACATTAAGATAGTTCATCTTACAGCTCATGCTTAATCATGACGTGTTTTAGAAATATTGTGCCACACGATCTTTGCAAGCGCAGCGGAAAATTATGGTTCTGCAACTGGAAACTTCTTTTTCGTCCTGAGTGCGCATTTATTTAATATTGCATGAGTGTATAATTACCGTGTGTCTACGAACGTGAGGCGTCGCTTCCAACAAACCAATCGATAAATCAGTCAGTTGACAAGCTCTGGTGGTTTTCTCAGTTCTTCTGGCAATCATTTTGTTTTAATGCTTGGCGTTTTTAGCGTCACAAATGCACGCCAATCGCTTCCAACTAACCACCACAGAAGAAACAACGGTGATAATATCATTCAAAGTACCTACAATATCGTTTAGCTGCGCTAGATTTTATGTAACAGAAGTAGATCTTTCGCTTTGATTGGGGTGGTCAAGATCAGATTGATTCCCCATGACCGACGATATCAAGTTTTTCACGATCTTTGATCATCAGAAAATTGGATAAAAACCTACACACTATTGATCGCGTGAGTGTGTGTGTGTATAATATCTACAGCATAGAACAGATATTTGTAATATATTTTTAGAATTCACTTTCGATTTCAAGGGTACGCGGCGCACCGCGCAATGCAGCAAGTCACGGTTTATTCACCGTCTTGGATAAGTCATTCTGCTGGCCCATTGTATGCTAATGATGTACGTGAGGCTGGCGCTCAGTTTGCCGTGGCCGAGCCCGTGCCCACTCTTCTGCAGTCGGCGCGCTCGCCGAGATGGTTAGCGGCTGCGTGGAGGAAGCTTTTCGCTCTTTATCAGTTTTCCACACGCTTGGGTAACCAATCTTAATGCTTCATCTCGAAACCCTACCGTTAACCAGACAGTTACCTATCGCACATTAGCTTCTGGACATTTTTCGAATCAGTTACGCGAAAACGAGTAGTTTGCTCGTAAAGATGACAAAAGAATCGTTTAAGATTGTAACTGCATGAGAGTGAATGAATCGCATCAATTATTCAGCTCTTAAAGTGCGTAGTATCAAGGATAGCGATGTAGTATAGAACGGTCTCACACTCCTTCCTGGTGGCCCGAGATTCCTCGAAGGTTTGTGGTCAATTTCTATACACATGTGTCTCATCCCAGTTCCACCCATGTGTGCTTTTCAAATCTCTCTTTTCTGACCCCGAAAGAAAAAAAAGAAGCGCAGCTTGTTACTAATGCAGATGATTCGAAATTTCCGAAATACCACACTTGGTCTTGTGGGTTTTGTTTGTTATCTCCTCAGGATATGTTAGTGTGTTTGTGGCGAGTCAACAGTTCAGGACGCCGCCCTGTGGCCATTGGCCATTGAAAGTCAATTTCAAGAAAAGATTACCTCTAACGAACTCCGGTCAGCCTTTTTGCATACATATAGGTATATTAATGCATTTCGTTGACACATAGTAATTTCCATAAATTCAACTGCACGCTTAAACAAAAGGGTATGTACGAGACCTAATTTAATAATAACTAATAACACGAGATTTATGGCTGCAATTTATGCTTTAAATAGTGTATAATTAAAATTGCATTGTGGTCTCAATCTGCTGGCCGAGAAAATAGAGATAAGTGCCTGGTAGACGCACGTGGGCTATTATTTTAGCCCTGGCACTGGCAAGTAGTCTATGTTGCCTACTCTAATAACTGCATCTCGTTTGGCCACTTGCTCCGTTGGCTATTCGCTGTATATCGCTATATGTATATACATATAATACCTACACAAACGTTCGTTCATTTTTTTCCATCGGCCATGCCTTATCTTATTAAATCAATCGTTAATATATCTCGATCGTAGTCTGGACCGTACAGAGAAAACTTCCTTGGCAAGTCCTAGTCGAGATAAAACTAACAGGTAAAACCAGTATGCTCGAGGATTTGCTCGGTCAGCGGTCGGAATATGCAGCCAGCTATCCAGAAGCTGTACACGACAGTCTATTTTTTAACATGACTCGGTGTTATTAAATTTGCTAGTCTGCTTATGCTGCGAAATTAAACAGTGTTACTCTTTGCCCGCAGCCGCTGACAGCGCTGAAATTTCTTTTGCGCGAAACATTTCGCCGTAATTATCATGATCTCTTGGCAGTTCATGACGGTGTTGCAGGCCATTTCGTTCGTGGTCCATGACTTTATACTACGTCACTTCACATGTGTGTGTCCGGAACTGGTTCACTAGACTCGTCTCGCCGCATTTTCAAGAAATGTTTCTTGCCATTATATTGTGCACATTGCAAGGTCGCCAAAAGCTGACTCATCAACTTGCAGAGGCTTCCGTGGACCTTGGTTCAAACCTTGGTTAGTGACACCAACTTTCAGGCATTTCATCCAATTTAATTCAATTCAAATGTGAATCGGCAATTTGTTTAGGTCGTTGGGGAAACGGGGACAATTTCGTTGTAAACATGTTCCTTGCACCGTGCACGATGCAATACAGTGTATTTGCGCGAATCCTTGGCATTTTCAGCTATATTTAGTCGGAGTTATAGACAATGCCCCGGGGCACCAGACCATAAACAGAGTTAGTATATTTATTATAAAGTGGCCGGCTGGGTTGGTCGGTCGTTCGGTCGGCCGTTAGACTTTCGGAGCGAAGAAGAATGGTGGTCGGAGTCGGAGTCATTATTAGTTGCGTTGCGATGGACTTCCATGACTCACCACCATCAGTCTAAAGAACGTGCTAAAAGAATCCAACGCCCTTCAGTGTTACCTATACCTAGAGTGTAGGATGGTAACAACAGGTAATGTTATAATATAGCTATCGCGTTTGATAGGATGCATGCTTCTAGATTGCATTTTACTATATGAACTTGACCCCTTCTATTATTATTGTTTTAATTGGCATAGCTAAATATCGATTGCATAATTATTACTAAGAAGCTAGCTTAGATACTACATCATTAAAATAATGCGTGAATAAATTAATGTGAACCTGTTTCAGTATTTTATAATTGATTTAAATGACACCATCTCATTCATTAAAACTACTTTTACGCACAAACCCAAGCATGCATCCATACGCGAGATGTCAGACATTTCTTCGGGCATTCTCTGTTCCCTTAAAATCGACATCCTCGATCGACACATGCTAGCACTGTCAGCTGCACTGTACTTGCATGCAAGCATTAGCACACAGCAATGCATATTGCCATATTGACTATCTGCGAGTGTGGGCATCATCTTATTCTTACATGCGTACGAATTACAAATTACAACCCAGCAAGGATTTATATTTCAAGTTTCATATTACAAGTTGGGAACGTTGACAAAATCTTCAAGCTGGACATCTGGAAAGCTACAGGTGCCATCCTCTGCGACTGAGCACGACCAAAACCGTGCAAAGGTACTCGGTTTTATTGCATCCGTTGTATCAGGAATCGAGATGCATAATAAAAGCAATCGTTATTTTATTCACGTAAAAATAGCAGTGATGACATTTTTAACCGCAAACTCGAATCGGAATGTTCTTCTATCACTCTCGCCTGACCGGAGTTCTTGTAATGTCAACTCCTGAGGACTCTTCGAGAAGACAAAGAGAATCGCTAAGTGATAGACCTTCGACGTGATGTGTTTGATCAAAACCATCTTTCAGCTGGCATAAACAATGGGTTATTATTGTATTTCATTCTTTTCATCTCGATCTGTCTTCTCTTGTCTCCTCCGCGCAGGAGTCGTAAAGCTAAGGGACAGAACAGGTCGGTCGTTGTCGTCGTCGTCGTCGTTGTCGTTGATGTTTCGCCGAAGAAACGAGTCGAACGTATAGGAAATCAGATTTATTGTCTATGTTCTAAAGACACACTTACCAACTTATTATTAGCAATGAGGAGACAACGTAAATGTTTTTTTAGAAATTGTTAAAACTCACTCTCGCGATTCTATCATTAGCTTCGCGACTAACAAAGTGAATTAAAAATAATTGGTGTGATGAAGTCAATACAGTGGACATTGATATATAAGACTAGCTTACATTGACGACAAATATTTTTTTTTGTATTAGAAAGTTGTTGAGATACAAAGTCAATATCATCGATGGATGATGACGCTAAGAATCTGAAGTGCAACAGGACGGCTAGTGATTGAACGCACGTGTAGTTAGGTCCGTACACTTGTAAAAAGTCAAAGTCAACTCGTCGTTTGGTTGGGAAGTTTGCATCTCTGGGTGATGGCGAACAATACGTCTGATTGCGAGGATTCTTCACGGAACCATACGAATAATATCCTCTTTGCAAGACAATGGTTATCACACCGCAAGATTACGCAATATCAAAAGATGGGCGTAGGTAATCGGTCTCGGATCTCAGAACGATGATATCGACAAAAATATGACATCGTTTACAGCCGACGAAGGACATATTCGAGTCGCACCGCCACATGAGAAATATTCATGATGGGAGTGGTACAAATAACAATAAGGATGAAATAACAATGCAGATAATATAGAATATATAAGCCACGTCGGATTGAGAACAAAATCCGCACGATGCGATAAATATATCGATATCGATTCATTGATCTGATCAGAGAGTAGCATTGTTATGTTTGGTGTTACCCGGTAATGTCATTGACATAATTTATGAATTGCCGACTGACTTGCTAGCCTTGTCCGCAAAGAAATCCCAGCCAGTCAGACTATTTATTTTCGTTTAGCCCGATGAGAAAAGACATACTACATTATTACTAATTAGAATACTACAATGGGCGATGACAAAAGTTTCTCAACGCTAACGATGAGTTATGACTCATTCTTCATATGATTGAAATTAATTTCGGTGATTTTTTTTAGCTCAGCTGCAAAATTACAGTGGTAAGGTGTTGAAATTGAATCACAAGTTATACATTTAACTGCTATGCAGGCAATCAAATTATTATTGCGAAGTCTGTGCAATTTCTTTTCTCTTACGCCAGTGTTGCATCGTTCAGTAATTGCGATTGCGATTGGCGAGATTGGCGATCGTTTCTTAGCCCGAATTGTATTTTTACGAACGCAACCGGCACCTCCACTTTCCTGGGCAGCGAATCACGATCTCAGCACTAAAATCAAAACTTTGTGAAGTAATTTATGTATTGAAAAAAATTACAATGCTGTTGCTGTGCATATGTGTAAACACGTTTTATATATTATCGCCTGGATTCCACACTTCTTAGCGTATTAACAACGTGAACAGCAAATTATTTTAATTGCAACAAAATTAACGTGCAAATTCAACATTTTCCTGTGTCTTGTAATTCACTCAGTGGAGACCTTGGGCAGGCCGATGACTTGAACAAGTACAATCTGCAAACGATCGTGAACTTAAACTGAATATAAGCTTAATTATTATATATGCCTTCCTTCCGGTAAGTAGCACTGCACGAAGAGTCTGTGTGCACATTCTAATGAGAAACACGTGTTAATTAAAAACTGTCATTAAACACGTTCTTCTAACTAAGACCGTTTCTGTGAGGTATACGACACATATAAAACGTTTTTTTAATTAAAATGGTGTACATTACAACCTTCGTTCTGCTATTTTAGCTTCGCCGTGCACTTTTGTACTTCAATGTGAAAAATTCTCACATTAATTCAGCGAATCAAAATCATTCTTTTTCCCGTCGCTAACGGCTAACGGAAGTTGAGAAATTAAGTAAATAGACTGTGTAGCCCCTCGTTGACAGAGACCTTTCACCCCCAAACTAATCACTAGAATGAACAAGGTTTTTATGTATATAATCTGACTAAATTAAAAATAACTACTCTGTAAAACTTTTTTTGAACTTCTTTCTGAGTTGAACTTTTAAAGTCAACACCATGCATGATGCAAATCTTTGCATGCATGTTATGCACGATAAAATATTTTAACAGATTGATGCTAAATTTCATAAGCATCCAAGGAACCGCGGCATGTGTCAAAGAACGATTGATAAATAACCGTAGCTTGTGAGTATCGACTTAGCTCCCAAAGACTTGGTTTCTTCATGACGTCGAGCTCTCGGCTGGAGGCATTATTTGTTAAAAACATAATTCACCATCGTCGGGTTCACAGGTCGACATAAGATCATCGCGGCTTTCAGTCTATAGTTTATTATCCCTCGAGACTTAAGCACAGACGAATCATCCACGACTCAATTTACTGCAAGTGTAAACAATGCTTTTATCCATAAGGGGATTTGCTAATTACTTTCTTAATGAATATGACATACCATACTCATTAATCACCCTCCTCCATCCACTACAGATAGTCTAATTTTTCGCACCGCGTGACGCAAAATAGTTCCTGGTTCGGCGTTTATTTATCCATCGATTTCCAGATAGCTGTTCTTTCTCTGTTCCTGAAAGCAAGCAAATCCTTGCAGCTTGCAGCGTACAAGGCGCGCCATTCATTTGACATAAACTACAGTCGACGCAAACCATTCACATCCATCCAACACAGGGTAGATCGACTTTTTCAATTAAATTTCATTAATTAATTATCAATAAGTATGCTGTATATATTCTAGCGGCATTTCTGCCAGTCGCTTACTTGCAGCGACCAAGTTTCTTATGCGATCCAAACATCAATCTCAAGTTTTTCCACACATTGCCACTCTACTTCAGTAAAATATGATCGATCCAAGTTCTAAACATTTATTTCATTGTGTGTTCCACGTCAGACTAATGCACATTACTCGTAGAAAACAGCATTGAGTTCAATTTGCTACATACTGTGGATATTGTGTTTCTGTTTTGCACTCCTAACAAACAATTTTTCTCCCAGCCAACTGGCACACACGGATTATCCGACGTAATATTCACAACCTACTTATTGGTATCGATTATCGACCATGGATATCATATTTATCATCTTTTCGTGACAGCGTAACATCTTATCGCACTTTGCCGATACAGAAAGTAAGTTAAATCTCTTGTTCACCATGTGATTATCCAGCCTCCTTCTCGAACAGAGTAGATGAGAGGCGTATCCTGAACGTACACGCCGACAACATCTTTTATTTTCCACAAGTCTTTGTCATCTTCGATTATCTTTTCGGATCTGTCTCCAATCTGACAATCGAGAACCGTTTGATGCATGCAATTTAATAACGGTGTTATCGATTGGCGATCGATCGCCGATGCCGGTAAAGGTCGTCGGTCATCCGCCGGCGTGGTACGGCGTGTTGAACACCACGAGGTGTGCCTTGCCTACCATATCTTCGGTACGTCTGCCTCCTCCTAGGTGGGCTATTGTTGTATCCTGCTAATGAAGAAGGTCACAGCGTTGGACCTTATATAGGCTGCACTGCAGGCCACTCTGCTGCAGTGTGCAGGCCTTTGGCGAACTGTGCGAAAGATATTTTACTGATAAAAGAATCTTAAACAATAATATACAAATATAACAATATGGCTTGTCGTGATTTGAACTTTCCATTATGGCTAAATCGATCGATAATAACGGTTTCGTAAAGCGTCAGTTTGATTATGTTTAAATGCTTGCGGATGAGGTTATGGTTAGCTCTAAAAGGAGATCCAATGTAATATGTGTGACTCGGTGTATCGATTGAAATGTATTCCTGTTCGGCAAAAGCAATCGTGACCAAATAAATGGCTTTGTAGTTGGTACTTCCAAAAATATTTCGCGAGTGCGAAGATGCCGTTTGTTCAGATATGCAGGCATAGCGGTAAATTATCTCTTCATAAACATACGGTTCACTTTTTTGACAAAAATTCGCGGCAAGATACAGACTTTGAAGGTATTTCCATGTGGTTTGATTGGGTGTTATGAAAGGATTATGATTTACGACTTGCAGGTATAACGTATCGTGATAAGTAGAGAAACTTAAATTATATACTCCTTTGAAATTGCGTTAGAATGCAATATATTATTCTGAATCTGATGATTTGAATGCATCCATGCTTTGCGATTTACACCATCTGACTCATGACGCTGAACATTTTCCTTGACCCGAGTTGCCTTGTGTGATCTAAACAAAACAAAACAAAAAAATATTTTTTCTACATTTTTAAATAATTGGTGGAGAGCAAACGAATTCGATACCAAAGTCAACACTTTTTCAATTAGCAAGACAATTAATTTACGATGTATATCTGATTGACGATCGGTTACTTTCACTAAAGGTCAGCCATTTAGTTCCCAGGAACCCGGTATTTCCTTACAGAAGGTACTACTACTGGCTTCTGATCATAACAATTATTCGAGATGATTTTCATTAGTTTTTTACCCCCGATATACAACAGTGGTGTTTGTCAGCGCCTATCATACTAAGCTGCTCGACGTCGCTCCACGCCTGCACCGCCTGTCAATTGTTATCATTATTAGGTTCCATCTTTTGGAAATCGAACGAGTAATGAGGGATGCCGATGGAAAATGTAGTCTGATTTTGTCCTTGACCTTCCTTTCTCTGACTCAAGTCAATAATTGATCAGTAAAAAATTAATTACTCACGATTGTCGATTATGCCCTTCAATAATACAGTAACTTTCCTCTCGTTATATTTTCAGGCAGGAAAGTAAGTTCATGTCAATATAATTATTTACTTCGAACATAATACATCGAAAGGGGTACTTGATGTATTGATTGATTCTGAATCAACCGCACTCGCTAAGAAAACTGATCTCATTAAATTGTGTCGTTAGGTTGTTTTCTTGCGTGTAGGGCTACATTGATGTATACCTCCTTCACCTCTAGCATCTTCCACAGACTAAACAGAAGAACCAATTCTTAATATACGGTGCAACACACAAAAACCTACGACTGAACCAAAACCAACGAATTGCGTGACATCGACAACAGTTGTTTCCTCGGCTACACGCAGAGCCTGAAACGGCTGTTCCTGACAAAATTCCGAACTCAAAAACGCAAATGCATGACACAAAATATTAGACTGCGAAAGAGATCATTACTTCGAGAACACATGTAAAACACAAAAATGGGGGAAAATCAAGTGGCAAAAGTTGGAAATAATTCCATGTGTTTTGGAATTCCCATTTAAAACAGATTCCAAATTTGTACATATCACATAGGTCGTATTCATCTATCTTCATATTTTGATACTTTTTTATTCCGTTCTGGGCTGAGAGCTGGTGTCTGGAATTATTTTAAGAACCACGGGGTTGCCCTTTCCAAGTCAAGTTTTAATTAATTTTTATTGTCAGCTAAAATAAATCCGGAATTAGCAGTCCTCAGCTTAGAACGTTCTAAAATTTTTCA
>QKMV01000570.1:1686-21190 GCA_003287335.1 Lednia tumana
CCTTCAAAGCCATAATGCCTTCAAAGCCATAATGCCTTCAAAGCCATAATGCCTTCAAAGCCTTAATGCCTTCAAAGAATTAATGCCTTCAAAGCCATAATGCCTTCAAAGCCATAATGCCTTCAAAGCCATAATGCCTTCAAAGCCATAATGCCTTCAAAGCCTTAATGCCTTCAAAGCCTTAATGCCTTCAAAGCCATTATGCCTTCAAAGCCTTCAATGTCTTCAATGCCTTCAATGCCTTCAATGCCTTCAAAGCCTTCAAAGCCATAATGCCTTCAAAGCCTTAATGCCTTCAAAGCCTTCAATGCCTTCAATGCCTTTAATGCATTCGAAGCCTTACTGCCTCGATGTCTTTAATGCCTCCAGATCCTCCAATGCATCCAATGCCTGAAGTCATTTTTCACTACCGGCAATGCCTAGACGGCGCGTTGTCTTCTCGTAAGGACAAAATACGTCTACGGACGTCCTTTTAGTGGCAGATCTCTTATCATAATTTGGTGGAAGATAAGACAAAATTATAATTTTTCTTTTTAACTAGAATTTTCGTCGAGTCTATTTGCGATGAATTGTTTAAGCATTTTCGTAATCATCATTTATCACAAAAGCAAATAACACTACTCCTGGTCAAAGGTTAAAACTAAATTATGTATCCTTCTTCCTAGATATCGGTAAAATTATGGACAACTTCTCGTTTGTATGATAAGAGACCATTGCTCAAGCCTAATCTATCACAGAAATCATTCAATCGTAGCCCCTCTAATGATACAACACGTCAGGTGACTCGACCTATCCAGGAGCTGGATAAAGCTACGCAAACTCAGCGGACTGAAATCCAACCCCTAACTCTATGGAAATCGACCAATCATACTAGGTTAATAACAAATTACAGTAAGCATGATTGCAAATGCTCATGGTTACATTGTTGTCTCGTTTGCGGTAATCGCTAGTTGATGTGATCACTGGATTATCTGTTGCGATGGGTTCACATATGCATTGCAACACCAACATGTCGACGTTTTCGGCGCTGCATCTTCTCAGGAGCTACAATCATCTTCTTACACCACCGGGTAAGTCACAAGTTGACGTATTATGCTTTGCACTTTTCTCGAAATATAGCCGCCAAATTTCTTAGTGAAAATTTTTCTTTTAATTGCTTTTTTATAGCTCTAACGTAGCAGTGGGCATGCATAGCAGTTGGAAAAATCTACTGGTTTTAGGTTTGTTTTAATTTAGTACTTACTACAGCTAAATGGTTAGTGGCAGAGGGAAAAAAAACTTTTTGCTTAATGTTGTTTGAGTTTGCGGTAGCGCTCTTAATGTCATTAAAATGTAAAAAATGTCAATATCATTTTTTTTTTGAATTTGGACAGCAGGTTAGACAAACATCAAACTGTACATTGATTTGTCTGATAGCTTGTGACATTTTCCAGAGTGCTGAACAAGTTTGGGAACTCTGTCACTTTCGCTTTAGCTCTTTTGGTCATTAGGTAAGAAACTTGCAATTGATGCAACGACAGGTGCAACTATAGCAAAATAAAGAGATGCATACTTCTTATACCTGCAGAAAAGTTACACTTATATGCTAGAGTGTTGTACATTTGAGTCGTTAAATTCACATTAAAAATTACATTGGTGGAAGAGAAAAAAATATCGAAATGGCATCAATAAGGAAACGGAATTGTTAACATGGAAAATAAATTAAAATAAATTCTATTAACTGCATGGCCACGTGTTAAAATAGAAAGTTTTTAAAATAAGATGTTTACCAACATTATTGGATATTATGGAAACGCAACATTATAAATACACCTACTACTCAAATTCTCCTTGTGTGATCTCCTACTCATAATCATTAAATTCACTTCCGAAATATCGTACCCTGCTTGGAGCAATTGGAGCAGTTGAAGCAATTGCCATGTCAGCAAGACGTCCAGGGTTCGAGTCCTGGAGTAGGCAGGTATTTTTGAAGTGATATCAGTATTCTTCACACCTACTGCTTATTCCACTTCACACGCTTTTAAATTATGGACACCAGTTGATTTTCGTGGATCTCGTAGCTCCTGAGTGGGTTTAGTGCGTTCAAGTCTCCGATGACACATTATATGCAAAGGTCTACGCTTCCTCTCCATTAATTAAGCTCACTGCATTTGATCACAGATTAAGGTGATATTCTCTTAATTTAATTTCATAACAGGATTCCAAAACTAATAGCAATCTCACGTTAACTTTCTCTCAAACACAGATCACTGGATGAAAATATCTCAATAAATAAACTTTCTTTGACTGAAGGACAATAAAAGTAGACGGAATTTAATTATTTTCAGTCGAAGAAAACGCTGAAGTAGAATCGTGCCCAAAAATAGCTAGCATGGATTTAGCATCACAGAAAAGCACCGGACCCAGAGTAGTATTCAAAATAAGTATCAACAAATCGGTACGTAACATTTTTGAGCGAGTGAATCAGGCGACTTTATTCGAATCTTCTGCTCATGGATTTGAAGAATATAAAATCACTACTATCAAATCACAGTGATTTTAATATTCTTCACATTATTATTAGCCGTGTATTGGGCAGAAATTTGTTATCCTGCTCATGGATTGTTTTTTGGCGGCGCATTTAGACGGTGACCGATGAAACATTTTCTAGACTTCTGTTTTGTTCAATAGAATAAAGATGCTACATCAGTTCAGAAATAAGTTAACATCTTTTTTAAAACCAGATTAACGTAAATCAGTAATACTTATATCAGATCTACCAAAGATGCAGCGGATCACAACAAACAGTAGCTTGGAAAGATGGAGTTTTTCAGAGCCCATGTTGATGTTTGGTAATGTTCCGGAAATGCTCTGTTTAATTAATGTTTCGGTCCTAAAAAGGTCCTTTTTAGGACCGAAACATTAATTAAACAGAGCATTTCCGGAACATTACCAAACAAACAGTAGCTTCCTTTGCATCGTGCTTTGAGAGGAATGAAATTGATCGAACGTCATCGAGTCATTCCCATTAAAGCATAACACCATTGCTGGAAGTCATGGGTCAGGATATTCGGTGCTCTTCTTTGATCGACATCATACTATTTCGCCACTCGCTCCATCAACGCGTTTATACTTGCCACATACTTAGAAAGTCATGCGGAGAAATATTCGGTCGTCGACATCGTTCGACAGTATACCGTTTTTTTTTGAAGCATATTAAAATCATTAAATTCTTAAGACCCATGTCTTTTGCCTAATTTTAGCACTATTTTCAAAAAAACTTTTAGGAAATGGGTGTAACTGCTGAGAACTTCTAACGATTTTTTGTTAGAAGTTCTCAGCAGATAAACCGATTTAATAACAGTTTTTTTGAATATTAAAATCACTTCAAAACTTCCTGCTTAGCTCAGTGGTAGAGTAGTTGCCATGTTAGCAAAAGGTCCGGGGTTCAAGTCCTCGAAAGCAGGTATTTTTGAAGTGATTTTAATATTCTTCAAATTAATACTAGCCGTGTATTTGGCTTTAAATTTGTAATGCGTTTAGTATACTATATCATTGTCACAAATTTACCGCGTTATATTTAATCCGCGTTAATTTACCGCTACTACCAAAATCTACCCCATTTAGATCGAACCAACTTTAGACGACCAGGAAGTACAGAGGATGGAATCGCCGATAGCTTCCTAGCAAAACGCTGACTACCAACAGTCTCGAGTCAAGCTAACCAACATTGCCGCTCGAATGAACAACACAGTTATCGGAGTCGCTAGACTGAGTAGCATCATGTGTGACCAATGCCAATCATAATAAACATCAGAATCAGTCATTCGCACCGAACGGTTTGGCATGTTGGATACACCGGTTCTCGTGAGATCAACCTGTACCAAGGTCCATTTCTATTCGGGAGAGAGACTGGAGGGTTTGAAGTTAGTGCGACAGCTTCACTTTCCTGGCAATCCACCTCTCGACAGTGCGAATTATTGGAAAAATCCCATGCTGTTCGTGTTGTACCGTCCTTTGGAAGGGACGTTAAGCGGTGGTCCCCTTGGTGCTTTTCGTCAGGTGTAGGCTACGTGCCGGCACCGGGCTTCCCCTCTTCCCTGTTAGTTTCATCATCACTCTCATTATCAACTTATCATTCACTGACGCCAAAAGACCAGTGCCACAAGGCCAGTTGTCAATAAAGTGTGTCGTTAAACACCACTATAAAAAAAAACAATAATTCACAATAATAGTCGCCGACGCGTCTCTATCTTCATACAGTATCCTATCCACTTCTCCACAGTCAGCACCGATTCCTAATCAGCTAGTTATACTAGCAGTCAGTTAGGTGGTGGCAGCCAACCAACAACTTCCAATCGTCCACAGTCAACCAGAAAGTAAAACCAACCCCCAACGTTACGTTATCTTCACTCGCTCATTCAACGCGGCCATCCTTGCATAGCGTTTCCCAACCTCCAGCATGCACAACCCCATCAAAATATTCCAATCAAAAACTAAAATTGCACAACATTCCACCAACCGAATCAAATTTCCATCCCCGCCCCCAACCACCGTCCCCCGACCCAAAGGTAATCGCATATCAAATATATCACATTTCACTTTGCAGTTTGCCCCCACCACGCCACGGCTAGCATAAGGCCAATCAAAATGACATCACGCCATCTAACGCGCTATCACAGCGCGATGTCTTTACCCAAAAGAACATCAGATTGCACGCATCCTCATTCCACTGGCGTCTTGGTCTCGCAAAGGCCGAACACCGCGCGAGCATGTTATTAAACGTGCGGTTTGTTTGTCAGATGTTATTCCGAACTGTCAGTCGGATAAAACAAATCATGTCAAATCTTATAACGGCATGTCAAGAGAATGGACGTAACATGTAAGAAGTAATTAACTTCACACGTGCATCATATTGTGCAGCTTGATGAAGATTAAATGCTTGAAGGTTCATTAATGGAGCTGGCTGGAAGTTATAATATGTGGTGGAGGTGCAAGGATTTGCTTTCATTGAAAATATGGAGGGGGGAGGGGAATTTCATTGACATCCTCTAAGCTTAGCTAAGCTATACATATAACCTTTAATAAAACTAACCTAAAAGCGATGTGAATGGGTAATTTTATACGTTGGTTGGGAAGGAAAATATAATATCACTTTGCATTAGCTAGTCATAAGAAAAGGCTTTTGAGTTTTGGTTTTCGAAAGCCAGAATCTTAACAAAATACCCAAAATAGATTATTTTATATGGATTGCCATATTCCAGAGTCAATAAAGACTAAATCCAACGTAGCTTTATAAGAAATACATTGTCAAACAAAATCCTTGAAATTTCAATCTTTTCTGGAATGGCATTTTGAAAGTTGTCGATTTACTTCAGGATCTAGATGATGGCCACTGGCTATTGAACCTGGCGGGTTAGCACAATCAAAACCCAAGTGGGTTGGGTGGGTATGATTTTTTTTGTTAAGATTTTTTGACTGGTATAAACTCCCAGAAAGTACCTATTGATATTCATTCAGTGATCAAAAGTTCAAAGGCGTCAACAGGTTTCAGTAGATTTTGAGGATTATTCAAGTAAACCCTGTGCAAGAACAATGTTTACTCAGTTAAAAGTACGCGAGCTACTTTTACAGTTTAAACAGCAGAATGAGTTTGACCAAGAATATGGTTATAATTAACAGCAGCTGGGTTTGTTTCCTGAATTTTTTAAATAAAGTTGGCAGATCATTTGTCTAGCTTCCTTTCATTCTGTTGTAACATCTTGTAACATCTCAAATTGCCATATGTTATAAATCACAAGCTCAAACAAAGAAGACATTTTCCACATAAAAAACATTTCGATCATTTTATAAATGGCTCATTTTCGGTAGGGTATTATTCATCTAGCACCTAATCACGAGGTAAACTATAGCCATTAAAAAGTTATCAGCGAAGGCAAGGTATAATTGAACAGAAAACAACCATTTATATGACAACTTTAAACGCTCTTTGTTTATAACACAAAATCAAGGAATGGTATCTATGCTGGGAACGCTAAGCGATGTTGCCAAGATTACTACCGATCAGGGTTTGGTAATTGTTGAAGGCCACAACGAAGTAGCTAATATTTTGGATGGACGTAGCAAGCAGAGCGGATACTTAAATTTGAATACCCCAGGGAAATAAAAACGCATTTTTTGTGTGCTAGTTTACTTTCTACAGGCCAAGCGGCTAATCTGGTGTTTACATAATTACTGAAATAAATAATACCAAGAATAAACTTCCCAAGGAACCCTCATTTCAGTTTTCCCACTCGCATATCGTAACTAAATCGTTTGTTTTCTCCTAGTTTACCTGTACAGGGGCCATATCCTATAATTTGTCTCACTACGTGGTAAGATGAGAACTCCATCGGTATCGAGAAATCGAATTAGCCCCATTAGAATAGTCCAGGAACCACTTACTGGAGTTCTCGTCTCGTCTCATCCTGCAGCGAGAAAGTGTATAGATTTGGACCTAGGACGGTCCCTTGCTTACCATTTTTGACAAACGGCATGTTACAATGCATCCCAAAAAAGTTCACGACCTTTGCAAATTGTCATGTGCCTATCAGAGGTAAGGTGTACTATAGTGTCCTCTAAATTTTGTCTCCATACCCGAAACGGGAGTAAGCTATCTACAGCCAAATTCGCAATTGGTAATAAGGTTTCGTGTTAAGAGATCAGTGATTACGATTTTAGTGTTAACAGCTCGCTGCTTTACACAAATGTTTTCATAATCACTTATTTATTAGACAGCTGTAAATACCTTCTTGTTACTGATTCGTCGTCACACGCGGTCATACGGATTAGTGATGATTCAAAAAACTCTTCAACCTTACGTCTTATCACGTTGACGTGGCTGTAAACGGTACCACGTAAATCGTATCTCCCATTTCTGTTAAACCTTAATCACGAAACCTTACGACCAATTGTGAATCGCGCTTTAGACAACTGAAAACGAACCATTTAGTTGATTCCCGCGGCTACAAAGATTCAGTCACATCACAACTAAGTGTTAGTTTGTTTTTCGATGCGTCGCTGCCGACGCCGGTTTCCAAACACGCACAGCACGGGTTGCTTGCAGTTGCTTCACATGCTTACACACAACGTTATCTATTTCAATCATTCCCTACATTATTATCATCAATTCCATCTTTCTCTTACATACAACTGCAAGTTTCGTAATTCCGTGCATTATTTCAAATAACAGCAACACAAAACTTCTCTCCGCATAGATTGTTAATATAAACATGAGACCGTAAAATGATATCCTATTTATGTTTTCCCTCATGGGGTTGATATAATATAGGCTACCTTTCGGTTTAATGGCTTGACTGCATTGTCTGCCTCACGCGACACTCTGATGAGGGGTTTTTATTGGGATCGCTGAATGATTAATTAGATTTCCAAATAAATCCAGATGTTTAATAACATGCTCATTGAGAATGATTGCGATCAGGTCCCATCCATGGCATAAAATCTCATTTGAAATGTGTTGGTGACTTGTTAATTTATTTCAGTTTTTAAACACTGAACAAGCGTGGAATTAAATATATTTTACAATGCGATCACGATTTGCTCTAAAGATAACGTTTGAAGCTTACAAAATTGGAGGAATTTCAATGCACGGAAAAATGTAAGTTCTATTTTTAGCCAAATATTTGCTTGGTCCCTTTGGGATTCTGTTAAAAAACTGTGTTACTTTGTCGCGCTACTTCATTTTTGGTGTAAAAATATTAGAAAAGTGGGCTCCCACAATAGGTTTGGAATGAGATGGGCTAATTCTTGCTTTAAATTGATTTTCACGCTCATAGTTCCCTCGCTATTTTCAAGGAATGTGTAGGGGTTCAGTTTTCATATATATACAATTTTGTACATACACGGGCCTAGACGATCCCAAAATGACCCCAACACGATCCCAACGGCCAAGGGACCCCTCTTGCCCCTTCCCCCCTTCGCCTGGCAACCATGCGAGACGTTCTGAGCCTGCCTTACCCGGAAGATCCTAGGTTCGATTCTGCTGACCGGCTATCCTGGAGGGTGATCATGTAAAATTACCCCCCGAAATATCGCTCGTTTTCTCTGTAACAGGCGAAGTTTTAAAACGGCCAGTAAAAACGAGATAGCACTCGTAATCTTTAGACACTCGCATAATGGACGACTAGCGTTCCAGAGGCGATCAACATTGGAGGATTTTTAACGCCATAAGAAAAGCATTGTCCCCCAACGTTGATTGACTATGGAATTCCTTGATCACTAGTCGTCCACTGGTTGTGAATTTCAGTGATTTTCCAATCCAGGAAAACACCAGGATAGTTCCTCCACTAAAAGGGCACGACCGTATCCTTAGCCTCCCGCTGATCAGTCTCAACCCCTTCCGACAAGCCCCTTCCGGCATCGACGACGCATTTTCCAAACCATCGCCTAACCTTACCAAACGCCCTCCTAAGATGCGTCGTCGGGCCGGAGCCTTGTGCGATCGCAAATAATAATAAAGATTGATACGTAAATAAATACGTGTTCAATTTTCCAGAAGTCTGATCACACTTGTGGTATAGAATAGTAATTAAACATTAAAAACTGCAGGAAAACTTTCAAATACTACTTTCCCAAACTAATACTTAAAAATAGATCATGCCCTGAAAGAAACTTTTTTTATGCGTTGTAGGCACACCACTTAACTAACTGCCGTTTTGCGATTGAATGAATTAAAAATCTGTTGTCAACTATATTTTAGCCTCCGACCTGAGCCACCATTACCACCAGCTGCTGATGGCTCCTCGGCTGCCATCTTCTTACTCGCAGCCCAGCAACCCTGCCACGGTGCCAAACTTCTCACACCTCGGAAACAACTCGTACATCTCTCCACATGGCCTTCTAGGCAACTACCCGTCCTACCCAGCCATGATGCCTCTAGGAACAGCTGACAAGATGATCAGTAAGATTTCGCTAGGGTGCTACCAGTGGAGGGGGATCCCCGCTCCCGTTTCTCACTTTTCCACATGGAAAAGAGTTGATTAGCATGGAAAATAGTGTATTTCATCATCCAAAAGCGATGGGACTCGGAGTAACTTTTCACTCCGATGAAGTTTTTTCCGCATGCAGTTATTTTTCATGCGGTAAAAATTACGAAATAACGCCCAGGTGTCTTACGAACGGGGTACAGAAATTTCCCCCCACTTGTTGGACTGACCTCCCTCCCTCCTCTTACACTCACTTGTACCCAAGATCGCACTGAAAACAACTTAAATTTGGAATTCTAGCCAGTTTTTAAAAAATCAGTTGAGAAACTACCAGACCGATACAGAAAAATCACTGCGTGTAATTGACTGTTGCCAAAGGAATAACACGTTAACGGCCTGTTTTTGACTTGAAAAACTAGGCTATTGAAAACCATAGATAGAGACGGATTCTGCATTCGCTGAATACAAATATTTTGATTTCCCACCTTAATCCTGCAATTTCAGTTTCACTTACCTGAATGCATTGTGTTCAGATCCCAACGCAAGAACAGAGCGAGAGTGTAGCGTCAGCGTCAGTGGAAGCGGAAGTATCTCGTCGAAAAGGCCGCGGGGCGAGAAGAAGCCAATTCCGGAGGACATGAAAGACGAGCGCTACTTCGAGAGGAGGAAACGGAACAACAGGGCAGCGAAGAAGTCACGAGATGCGAGAAAGATACGAGAGGACCAGGTAGTTAATTACCCACTGGTTATCACTGGTTCACAAACACCACGGAAACATATTATTAATATTACGGCGAGCGTTTGAACACGGAGGTAAATTCACACGTTTGGTATAAGGAACTGTTCGATGGTTTCATCGAACTGTTTCGATGTTCGAACTGTTCGATAAGGAACACGATGATTTCAGTCAACTGCATCAAAAAAAGTACGGGGTCGCACTTCGAAATAATTGGGATCAGTTTCCGACATTTGCCTTTCAAGGGTTGTGAAAAAAAACACTGAACACGACAATACCACACACGGAATATGACGCGCACACGAATTTTTATGTACCTCTGGATAGACGATGATAGAAAGTGAGTGAATTGAAGATAGAATAACAAACTAGGTCTTTTCGGAAGCTTTTAATAAATATGTTGCCCCAGATCGCCCAATAAGGCCGTCGTAAATGCTCATTTTGACACCTTTTTGATAACCATACCAGAGAAACTAAAGTAAGTGTGAAAAAGTGCAACTGAATAGACCTAGTTGATGCTTCTGTCTACAACCGCTTGCTATCACAGACCATATCCACCGATAAAGCCAGTAGAGATGTACACAAAAATAAGCACGAACAAGGTTTCTTGCGCGACTTACCATGCTACTTCATGGCAGCTTCACCGAAGACTGAAAAGGAGGGTATAAAATCCAAGCCTACTGAAAAGTAAGGTCAAATACTTCGGCAATATATGGTTTCGGTTTGTACCAACCAGATAATTTAGGTTAGCTAAAACCAACGCAACGTAAACATCAGCTTCTAGTCTAATGCGTATATAACCAGCTACATAGCGTATTGTTTATGTCGTTAGTTTTGTCTGTCAACAAAAGATACCGAAAGCACCCTGAAATAAAAGTACCTTTGCAATTTTCCCACTCTCCTCTTTTAGATTGTCATTCTTCAAATATAACCGTTTAGACCATGATAACCTACCTTATCAACCAGACTGAATTCGCATTAGCTGTCAATACTTGTTCAATATTATTAGGCGTTTCACTTCGCAGATTGCAATCCACGCTTCGATGCTTGAGCGAGAAAACGCCATCATGCGGGCCCAGATACTGTCGCTCAGGGACGAGGTTTCTTCCCTGCGACACTTACTCCTCAAGAAAGCTGACAAGGAATGTGCAAGGAACCATAACGACGCTGTAATCAGTTCCAAGACGTAATGTTACCATGGTGTTGAAGCTATTCACTAAATCGAGGCTTGATGGTATTTGCGTTTAGACAATCAATACATTTTAACTGATTTTCGTACAACCTTATGTCTAATTTTAATTTAGTCGTTGAATTTTTGTGGCTGATGTGAAGTTTATTAGGTTTGCATGTAAACTTTATACTGTAAATAAAAGTATTATTATATTATATTCAAGTCAATCAAACCATCACGATGTGACAGAACCCAGTTCGTTACTAATTTCTTTCGACTCATGTCTTCTTCGTAATCTTAGCACTAGTTTTCAAAAATTAACCCTGAGGAAGTCTACAGTAAAGTTTGCGAAACGTTGGGAGTTTGTTTCTTAGAAGTTCTTTGCTGTGATACCCAGTTATTTAACAGTTTATTTAGAACCCAGTTCGAAATCGAATTGACAGCAATGTTATATTTAGTTCTTTGCAAAGCTGGCCCAATATTACTGGGTGATCAATGATCAAGGTCATTCAGTAACAACTCAATCCGTCCTTGCATCAGTTTATCTTCCTGCTAAAAATATCGACGAGTCGAGAGAATTGTGGACGGTCGACTGCCCTTGAAACTACCTTTTGCATTTAGCATGGAGAGTGGCTGCTTCATTTTTCAATTTAGAGGTCCGTTGCTGACAGTTTTTGTGGCCAAAAATTACTCAACAGATCCTGAACAAAATCAGTGTATTGGGAGAAGGCATATGGAGGTACCTTACTAAAAAAATACAACGGTGTTTATAGCCTAGCCTGAAATGAGTCCCAAACGTAGCTTAGAGGAGACACTTTTCAAAATTCATAGCTCAAAGTAAATCAGAACAATTGGACGCCAAGTTATGTCAGTTGCCTCTATTTACGTTTCCCCCATGCAATGGTTTTTTTCTAGGATTGAGTTCAATTTATAGGACATAAAAAGGGGCAGATTCGATCAGAGCGCGCAATCCTTCGCAAACATACCATGAACCAGCCGTCTCAGCCCATTTAATATCCAGCACGAGATTTCTCGTGAATTATTTATTTAGGGAAAACAAAATATGTTCTGTCGTTCGTGTAAAACAGGTATGGTAGCTAGGTGATCTTTCTATTCTTGATTTGGCGTCGAAAAAATGAATCAAGACTTCGTTATTTTAGACCAATTTAATCTTTAACCCCAGCAACACCATTACATAAAAGTAAATATTTATTATATAAATACGTTTTTGAGAGTTATGGACTAACTCCTATTCATAGATTACTTTCATTCAGGGGAAGGGGGGAGGGACAGTTTAACAATCCGATAGTTAGTTTTCTGTGCACGAAACTTTCTCGCAATCTGACCACACTATCAGACGCAATTAAAAGTGTACTGAAAGCTTAAAAATGAAAACTAACTCGCAGATCATCAAACTGGACGTGTATAGAGAATGTTATTAATTACAATTTTGGTCGATCTCTTCTCTCTCGCGTGTAAATACTTAACAGTTTAAATACTCTTTCACGAAAATACCGCTTTACGCATCGTCAGACACATTGGATGGATTACATTTCCCGACATATAACAACCCTGCACGAAATTATCTCTCACAAAGAAGATGAAGTTTTCCAAGAAACTTCGTCACAACATCACGCAGCTGTCAATCTGTTAGTTGTCTTTTTCATTCTTGTTGGACGATTCGGACCCTGAAGCCATATTCGACCACTGCTCCATGTTGTTTGCAGCTCCTTCGGTCATCACGTTCAGTTTGGGGTTCATCTGGCCCAGCGACTGGAAACAAACACAGTTTACTGTTATAGTCTTTGCTTAAGTTAGGAATGTACGGAATTTTGAAACGTTTTAATGATGGGGATTTAATGATGGGAATGTCCTCGCACTTGTTATCCCTGTTGACACCCCATACATGTTATCTGTCAGAAAAGATGGCACTGGCTGTGTTGTCAAATATCTCGTAAACCAAGTGCAACCCACACATGCCATATTGCTATGAAGATTTTAGGATTTATTGTGCATGTAGGTAGACGGGTTGGGGAGGCAATTTGGTATTAGGCAACACAGCGCTGTGGTCGAGTCAGTGACCAAGTCATTATGGGTAAGACACCCGATTCCTGTCAAGTAAAAATTGATTCCAACAAAAATAAACATAATTACCTCTTGATAGGCAGAAATTCAGTGCACTCCTAACTAAAGCAAAGACTATACTAAGATTACATGAAGATTTATTCTACTGTCTCAATACCAACTGTAGACATAAAAGCACGGTAATAATCGCGAATCTACCAATTGTTAATTGGTATTTACCAGTAACCGACTTGATTGTGTTTGTGTGTTTGAGTGAATTCAAGCCTGACTAGAAATTCACGGGCAACTATCGCACTTTCCAAATCTATAAATGCATGTGTGATATTTAAATTGTAATTGAGTACGACGTTTTAAGTTTTTTTAGTCATGAGTAGGTACTAGTTTCTCATGTAGGCCATGGTAATAAATAGTAAATAGATTTTAAAAAAAATGTTAATAACTGGGTTAAACTGCTGAAAACTTAATTGAAACTAAACTGCCAACGTTTCGCTAATTATGCTGAAAGCTTCATCGGGGCAAGTCTGGCAGACGTGCCCGTCCGGCAGTCTGGCAGACGCCAGACTTGTCCCGATGAAGCTTTCAGAATAGTTAGCGAAACGTTGGCAGTTTAGTTTCAGTTACGTTTTCAGCAGTTTAACCCAGTTATTAACAGTTTTTTTTAAAACTATAGTGCTGAAATTAGTCAGGAGATATTAGTCTCAAAAATTTAATATTGAATAGATTATTTTTTTAAAACCAAAATTGCCCAGTAATTAGTCCCATTACCTAATGTCATATTTATATGGTTGAATGCAGCAAGATTTCTACTACTATCTTTGACATTGTTCCTATCGGTTTGCGTTCAAGAGATTATAATCCACGGTCCCCCGTATACGAAGTGCTACCAGGCTCGCCAAACCTCTCGTCCGGAAATCTCTCACCGAATAAAGTGGCAGACAAATTTCCGAAATCCAGTTCATCTGCAGCTGCGGCAACTCATGCTGTCTCTCTCGGTCCATGAGCGCTTGCGGCTGGAGATGCAGCTCCTTCCTCTCCTTGTCGCCCTGGACGAGAAACTCGGCGGTCACCAGTCTGGCCACCCTCTGCTGGACCAGCCAAGGCTTAGTGGACGCCGCCAGGTCAGAAGCGGTCATCAGCATCGACCTGAGAACCTCGCGGTGGTCTTCTTGACCCCAGCTGTATTGGCGAGTCTCCACTAGCGAAAAGAACCGTGGACGCAGTCTGGGAAACCACGAAATGTTTTAGTTTCCAGCCAAGAAAAGATTACTTGTTATACCCAAGGTTTGTGTGTTTGGTGGTTACATTATCGTCCTTGGGATGGCATGCTAAAAGTGAACGCTGTTGGTTGAGTATTTGCATAATGTTACTCTGATGTACCCTGATGTTACCCGTATTTGCAGTTACCCTAGCATGCTTTATTTTTTATAAGACAGAGCACCATTCAGAGAGCGTGTACTTTTTTTGAAAATATCGGAGGCACTGCAGAGCCGTCTGTATCAAGATTCAAGACGACTATAGATAATAATTTTTACAAGCTTGGCCCTTTAGGAGTACTGGTAGTACCAAAGGACAAAAAAGCTAGCGGAATTGGTCCAGATGGATATAACCTTACTGGCGATACTAATTGCGTTTTACAACGACATTTCTCGTATGGTTGGGTGACCAAATATTCAAACACTTGTATTAAACACAAATTGATGAGCGTCGAAGTGAAAAAACAAGCAAAGATTTGTAATCAAATATGTTACGCATTTTTCCAGCAGTGCACTTTTTGCTAAAGCAAGCTTTAAATATGGTCGTTAAGACCTTGGAACCCGGGTGACTTAATTGACGTATTCAAGTCAAGAAAAAAATACTAGATAAAACCACCTAGTAAAGCCACTTGGGTCGGGATTGCCCTATCTTGTCTGGGATGAAAAATGTTGTAGTTTCCAGACAGAGAAATGAATAGTGCATATATATATATATACCCCAGGTGTATAAAAATGGTTAGATAGTTAGCCTTTCAAGACTTGCGTATTATTTCACATTACATTCTTCCAAATCTGATCCACTGACACATCAAGCTTGAAAATATCTGGCTTTCTTCTTCGCAAAGTTAGCGATATGACCAAAATCTTGACTGAGTCGTCCTGACTGCGATCAGGCCAACAGCTGGGTACAGACGTACCCAAGTTTATTGCATGTGGCGGTTGCGATGTAGCCGGTTTCGAAAATCGTGTTTATAAGGCCTTTGATTTGTTGCGGGCTTCAAGTTTCAAAAAAGGATTTACCAATAGATCAAACTTGACAAATGACTGGTTGTCTTCACCAAACTTTTATAATCTTCCCATTTCTGGACCGTTCTTGCAGCCAAAAATCCTTATAAGTGACTATACTGAGCTGTGGGTGCGGGAAACCGACTACGCCACAGCCTAGCAAAGCTCCGGCCACAATCCATAAATTGTCGGATCATTTGTACATGGCTCCTCTATTGATAAGTACTCTTCAATTATATCTGTTATCCGCAATAGATAAGTTTACTTTTGTTCTCATGTTATTTTTCTTGTTTGAAATGCGTATTTTGCAGCCGCGAATTGGAAACACCTTGGTTATTTCAATTTATCAAGTTCGGAATTTAGTTCAACTTAAAAAGATTTATTGCAAACACAATTTATTCCATCTGAAAGTGGTGTGTATTCCAAAGTTTTTCCAGCGCTCTTTCTAGAGCAGATGTATTTCGTTCGCTTCTAAATTCAGCGTCTTCGACATCTTGAATTAATAGTCGATCTTACATTTTCCGTGCTTTATGTCTCGAATATAAATCAACTGCCATCGACGTGACGGCGAGAAACGCGAATACAATTTCGAGCAATCATTAGCAGAATAATGTAGATATTAGTTGGAGGAGTTAGCAGAGCAGCTGCAACTAAAAGACCGTTATGAATAGAAGGAAATACAGTTGAAACTTCAAAATCAAGGTCTCGCGTGTTTTGCATTCAATCTTTCAGGGTCAACATCCATATATTCACGACCCATTAAAATGACAGCAAACGCACCGCTGCATACAGAGATTAATTTTTATCCAAATACATATCAAACAGAAACTGGTCGACATACGGCCACGATTTTTACCCATATTTCGATGATAACATCAAAGCGGATTGTATTAGAAATGATTTTTATGCAAAGTGTACTTTTAACACAGTTAGTGGTAAAAAATGGTCTTCCAAAACCAGTTTTTAAAGTTCTGATTATTTTTATCAATCGGTTACTAAAAATGTATGAATCTCTTTAGATTGTACCAGAGTGCTGACTTTTAATAATGAAATTCTTAACTAGCTGATTCTAGATCCGGCGTTAAATAAGAACATATAACAAGCTTTAATAGGTGTCTTACTGAAAGTAGACTGACAGATCGGTGGCTAGGATGCTGTGCTTCAGGACCTTCATCACTTTGGAGTATTGCTCGGCGGACAGCCCCGAGAAAATGTTGTGACTCTGTAATCCAATCAATCGGTCATCAATCAAAGTGTAGGTAACCGAGCCTATATCCATTCGGTTAGGAAGATGGACGAGCTTGAATTTAGATAGTGATGGATGGATGGTGATGGTGGTCAGAGAGTGGAGGTGATTGTCAGCTGTCCACTGAACGGGTGGACATCTTTATGCACAGCCAGATTGATGTCCAGCAATTATCTACCGTGCGTGGAGCTTCCGGGCTAGAAAATTAGTACTGGGTCGTTATATTTTGGTCTTGGGCCAACTCGTTTCGGTAGAAAATGTATATGATAAGTCAAAGATAATATCTAAATTCTAAACCAAGTACGTTCATTTGAAGCTGAGGGCTGAGTTGTGGGTTAGGCTTTGAATTAAATTGTCCCTAGGCCAAGCCTAAGGCCATCCTTTTACCAAGGCCTAACCTGCGCGGTCATATGATTGATGTGTCCGAAATATCGAGCAATTCAGCCGACTCACTCAATAAAGAACATCAATCTTAATCGATCAGCTCTCAACGACAGACTACACAATAGCGGACTTTTACGGATTTTTTTTTTTGAAATTCACATGAGAATGAGTTTGCCGTGGGAATTAGGGCTAAAACAACTAAACATGTAGGCTTCAATTAAATAACGTACAGATGTGGTGAGCAAAAGCAAATGGCTGAATTCTTTAAGCTGAAATTGATTTCATTAAAAAAGCAGACAATTGTACGGATAATATCACTCAGTTCGAAATTTTCGTAGGAGAGTTTGTCAGTGGATATGCAAATTAATGGAACATTTTGTTTTAGCAATTGGACCAAAAAACGCGTTTATCAGTGTGTTTCAACGTTTACGATTAGGTTAAGCCCCATTCAACTGGGACAATTAACTTATTTGAATTGTGCACGGCTTAACCATGATCAACTTATCACTGTAAACGGAACACAGTTAAGCTTAAGCTAACAATGATTATAGCTAAAGTAGTGTTTGACCTAATTTGGCAAACTTCAAGTTCGGGAACGATTCATATTCTCCGTGCAAAAATTTCGCCAACTTGGGTATAGAACACTACCCAAGCTAACTAACTACGTTCCCAGAATGTGCAACTTGCGAATCATGGTTCTCTTTCTGATGGAATGCAATTTCCGAACGTAATCTCACCTCACTACTGAGGATCATGACTGCATGGTTAAAGTGGTGGTGCTCCATTGTGTTTGTGGTTCCGTACAAGAGCACCAACGCCGAGCCCGCTCTGTGGAAAAAACACGCAATATTTGAACTTGCTAAACGGGTTTCATTAGTCGCTTTGAGTGTTCGTCCTAAAATACGATTTGAAAGTGGAACTTTTTCGGGATAATCGGGATTATGCTCACATTTTTATACAACACGTAGAGGTTTTACGAGCTCCCTGTTTAGGCTTTTAGCTAGTGGATAATGAGCTCAATTAGCATTTAAGCTGATTACAAAAACATGAAACGATTTTTCAACTGTATGGTAACTGACCATGTGCTTTAACATATATCATCTCTGCAAGGGAAGAGATTTTAAATGGGTTTCTAAAAGTTACATACAATTCGGGGGTTTTCGTCGAAAATGTCATTTTTTACGTTGACACAACAGCTTGTCCCACCGTAGTCTGTACTTACAAGGCGTTACTAAAAGTTTTACGTTTAATTATAGCAGCGTTATTGTCCTGTTTCAGCTTATCAGCGTCGTATTGACACCATATTTGAAAATAATTCTATCATCAGAGGGTACATAATAGCTTCCATAGAATTTTTCCAAGAATTCATGCTCAGCGAAAACAGACTGTAACCACGGAGCATGTAAATAATGGCTTACGAAACAGTTTTTCAGGTTTAAGTCATGTCTGTGGCACATTGAAATTTGAGTCGTTAAGCTTTCACCAAAGGAATTTGTTGGACGCACAAATTCTTTTCTGAATATGTAAATACTCACTTTTCCTGGAATGAGTTGTTGGTTCCCCGATGATCAAGGTCATGACACAAACAACCGACGAACATTCCCAAAACCTCGAGGTCACTGAACGTGCCCTTCATTTCACAACCCTGGGGAATAACAGTGTGTATTAGGGCCTGAATTACAATGCCTGGCTAGTGACTAAGCCAGAGAATAAGTACGAGGTAAAATTATATGTTCTGTCCTTTAGCATACTTGCTAGCCGGAGGTTTACTAGGCTAGACTTTAGCCAGACCGTGTAATACTGGCCCTTAGGCGATTTTTATTGTCAACAATGTCACCAAAAAAAATGACACTGACATCCAACTGTGACCAATTAGAGACGAAGCTCAACCCGAAGCTCGAATCTCTCCTCTCTGATAGGTTCTAATTGACTGTCAGTTCTGACATGATTTACGTGACATTACTGACAGTAAACACAGCCCGAGATGGGATTAGATAGCGGATTAGTATCCAACTCACATTGTGACCCGCGGTAGGGGTTGGTCAAGCTGGTAACTTATGGACACCTCTTACAGTCTTACATCCCCAACTATAAATTAGGGGCAGAGAGTTTTGCAAGTTGCATATTGGCATTCGAACGTTTTCGTGTTCTAAATGTCCTTAACATGTGCAGTGATTATGAAATCATTTATTGTTCAAATTTACTCAACTACCAGCTTCATGGCCGCTTGTTTTTACCATTTTTTGAATCTGTGAAGCGTACGATGGATGTATTTCTATTTTCGAGTAGGTACCTAGTTCCTTTTTTTTGGAGTTGTATCTTTTTCGTAGGTTTCGAGCTCAGGAAGCTATGTTTGTAACTACGAAATAACCGACACCAGAATATTGATCGAATTATTGTTCTGCTGACTCACCATTAATATTGCAAACATCACTTGCGACACATTGAAAGCATGTCTCCAGTTATGATATGGAACATCGCGATAATTCCTCTTGACGGTGATAAGGAATCGGTACAACGTCTGCAAGAAAAGCGAAGTCATCATTTGCCAGCTCTCAGTATTGGTTAGAAAGACATTCTACCGTTTTTAAGAATATTAAAATCACTTCAAAAATACCTGCTTACTCGAGGACTTGAACCCCGGACCTTTTGCTAACATGG
>QKMV01000571.1:0-21185 GCA_003287335.1 Lednia tumana
CGCCGCCGCCGCCGCCGCCGCCGCCGCCGTCGACAACGTCCTCGTGTTGCCAGGACGTGATGAGGACAGCGTGGAAATTTCAGATGGGAGAATCGTAATTTGTTAGTTCGCCCTCCCCAGCGCTGTACGCCGAGATCAAGTGAACGGCGAGACCCGGTATCTATATTGTATACATCCGCGTCTTCTCCGTCAGCCAGGTCATTCTTTCCAGTTTTCGAATATTAAAACCTCCGCGGATTCTTTTCTACGACCGAAAGCACGGGAAGATACGTTCGCAACATTCTCGAAGTAAAGTAGTCCGTGCAGAGTAACTTTCTAAAATATGCTTACTCTTTATAAAATATTGTTGAAATTAGTTTTGAAATTGTGGCGACAACGCTTTATTATCGCAGTCGCGAGTTCAGAGCACAGGTTGAAGCAAGTGTGTACAACCCACAAGTGTATCCACCATAAACTTTGCAATAATTTTCAATATGGCTACGCGAAACCAGCTATACTTCTCGTACAACGGGACGGTTATAAAACTGTGTTTCGCAGCTCCGTCTCAAGGAATCCCGTCTCATTCGCTGATACAAACGAACCGGAGAAATGTAATGCAGCTAACGTAGCACACCTTTGCGTTACGAGCAATTTCACATCTGTTGTCTTTTTTATTATTTTTATCTCATATCTGTACGTGCAGTTGGTTCTCCGCTCGGCCGGAAGCGTGATGGGGCGCTGCCATCTAGCGCGGGGCCGGTACCATAAATAATTTCACGAGACCTAGCAATGATAGAATGAAGGCGGAAGACGGACACAAAATAGATTGCGGTCGTTTCAGTAACTTTAATATCAAGAAGATTTTTGGGAAATAAAGGGCAACGACTTATAAATGAAAGATAGAGGCTTGAGTGCACGCCGACTTGGGTAGAGGATCAATCCGGTCTTTATTGGAAGTGGAAGTCGAAAGAAGGGTACGGTGATCAACGGTAGGATGAGACAATAATGTGAGATTACAAGTTTTTATGGAACGACTTGTAAAGACGGCTGCGTATCTATCTCTTAAAAGCGGCGAATTAAATCAGAATTGAGCTGCGACATTTTTCAGATAGTGGGGTCGAGGCTGGAGCAAAAAGTGTGCACTTTTTCGGGGGAGTCGTGTGATGTTTCGCAGCCAAAAAATGGCAGAGCATTAGTTTGTCGGAGACAAAGCCGAGGCAGCTTTAGGTCATAGCTGGTGCGAGAATGTTTCTCAGCGGGTCAAAAATGAATCAGAGCTGATGTCATAATCTCGCGCTCGCCGCCGCCAACTTGGTCCATTTTTCTCGAGCGTTATCTCATTTCCGCAGCACTTTGCCGAGCGACTTACCCCCGAGACGGACGATATTCTTGTGAATCAATTTTTAACACGCGCTTTACAAGCAGTGCCATTACTTATGTGCGCATGGGTACAGTTGACACAAAACAGCGTTTATTTCAACTGTTCAACTATTGACAAGGAATAAACTTTTAAAGCCAAATACATGGCTAGTTGTAATTTTAAGAATATTAATATCACTTAAAAATACCTGCTTACTCGAGGACTTGAACCCCGGACCTTTTGCTTTCCTTGTACCTTACCATACCTTTAGCTTACCTTTGCTTACGTACCTTGCTTAGTTCAGTAGCTTAGAGCATTTTCCCGGAAAGCAAAAGGTCCGGGGTTCAAGTCCTCAGGTAAGCAGGTATTTTTGAAGAAATTTTAATATTTTGAAAGCATTCAACTATTCCTTACAGTTTCTCTCAAACAATACATTTTTCATAATCTCTTTTCAATTAGACTAAATCAACCGATTATTCCCTCTCTTATCTTTGCTCACAAGCGCCAGATATTGGAAATTAATATCAGGCAAAACGCAAAACCATGTTCCAATGCTGAGTGTGCCGCGTTAAGGGAGTTTGTTCAGTAAAATTGATACTGTATAATAGAGCATTTGTGCATGGAGGCCTCGTGCCCTGGCTTGCTTACAACCCCTGTTCCGTCCCTCCGCCCTTGTTCTCTCTGCCTACACCTACCCCTATACAATACAGCAGCTCTGCTATGCTAGGCATAGGCCGGCGTAAATCGCCATGGCCACGGTGAAACATTAAAACATTGAAACATTGGATCTAGCTAGTGGAGCCTTCTATTTTTCTTCCTCTAAGGTGATAAATAAGACAATACGAGCGCGGAAATTACACAGCATCGAAATAAATGAAACGAATAAAAACAGCGAACTTCGGGGAGAAATAAAGAACAACCGAGACGTGGGGTGAAAACGTTTTACTAGTCGAGGGGAAAGTTGCAGCTTAAATAAGAGAGAGAATTTTCTTGGAATAACTTTGATTATTATACGGGCGTCGTGTCAGATAACTCAGTTTGTTTCCACAGTTTCGGACGATTGCGTTGGGGAAATTAATAATTTTCCGATTCAAATTGTACGCGGCTATACCGAAACTAGCGAAAAGCTGGTACATAAATAAGCCGAACTCCAAATCTATAAACAACTCAAACAATGAGAGAGAGAGAGAGAGAGAGCAGCTCAAGACGATTATGCGCGTTAAGAACTAGAATGAGGAACTGTTACAAAAATGCGGACGGTTTTACCAGAAAAATGCTTCGGTTTGCGTTTCGACGGCTTTGCAATCGCGTAAGATTTCGATCCGTCCTTAAAAATATTTATTTGGGCGATTGCCCATTTCGTCTCTTGCAGCCCTCCACCAACAAGTTGGGGCAACACTGATTCCGTTTCAGTTCGATCGCTGATTTCGGTTTGGTCTCTCGCATCCGATTTCTTTTTATGCTTACAACCTGAACATTCGTTTTGACTCGGCATTTCTCTGCTGCACTTTTCTCTCTTATCTGTCATTTCGGTTCGCTTCCCTCTCCGTCTTTCTTGCTGGCAAATATGTCTGCTTTGTTTCTCCTCGTTCAAATGGGTTTCCAGCGTTGTTGTTCCTCTCCGAGCTCGCGAAGTGGGAGGATTTGACCATATGGTGCTTGGGAATTTCTCCTCCACCGGCCAACTAGCTCCCGATATTTTATGTGCCCAACTACTCAAAGTCTGCTTGAGCGACCAGCTTTTCTCCACCCCCACCTCCACCTCCACCTCTCTTGGCGCACCTCTTGCTCTGACTTTCTTCGCACTATTCTTGTCACGCCGGCGACAGGAGAGAACTTCACCCACTAACGTGGAGTTATCGTCTGATTGCATCAAACTACGATCTGCATTCCGCAATTCCTTACAGAACAACAGTTTCAGTTTGTGTTGACTTTTTTTGCTTCTTGTATTTTTCATAAACTTGTTTTTGTCACTAGTGTGAGTTTTCTTTTGTCGATCCTGTTCGGTAAATGTGGTCATCGATGTTTGGCTTGTCGACCAACTCCCAGTGTCAGTTTCTTCTTTCTTCTTATTTGTCTTTCGCTGTTCTTTTTTGAGCGTCTTCTTCTTCGAGGCTTTCTCGCAAGGTTGAATACGATCTAACGAAGAAGAAGACGAAGAAGAAGACGACGATTCGGAGGATTCGGTTTTCTTTATTCTAGTACTCCGGGGTTTCTTCACCGATGACATACTACAACTTGTCGATATCGAAACTGAAGTCGTCGTAGAAGATGTTGAATTCTGTTTATTCATCTTGTGTTTAGATAACGTGGGTTCCTTCCTCTTGACTGCAGTTTCTCTACTACCACAATCAAGAATCTTTATTTTATTCTTCTTATGAATTTTACTGCAAATTGATATGGTAGACGACTGCGGTGTTTTCAGTCTGTTTTTTATGTGGCTTCTACTTTTATGTTCTTTTAATGTTTCTTTTCCTTTCTTTTCTTTAGCATCTTTTCTATTGCTTTTTGAATAACCATCTTCATTTTGTGCGGTTTTCAAGTCGTCAGGCTTCCGCTGGTCTGACCTCAACTTCGGAGTTCTGTTGCTATTGGAATAATCCTCTTCATTTCGCATTGACTTCAAGTGTTCAGGCTTACATTGGCCTGACCTTAACATAAGATTTCCATTGCTGCCTTCCTTGCTGATATTTGTGATGCCCGGCTTTTGAATTAGCAGCGCATTCTTCGGCTTTCCATCTTTATCTCCACGCGATGGTAAAACGTCTGCGTCGCCTCGAGAAGCAGAAGTTTCCACCTTTGGTAAGCGACCGCCAACGGCTTCATCGCCAGGTCGCTTCAAGAAACCAACAGCGTTCTTATTGGGTGGAAAGGCGCCGACTTCATAATCGCCTGCTATTCGTGAATGAGAACAATTCATTTGGTCAAGTCTCGTCACGGCGTATTCACGAGGAGACATTAAAAAGCCTTTCGTGTCACTCGGACTTTGTGTCCACTGATATTTCTGCAATCCTTTCGGCGTCGTTTTCACATCGCCGTAGGAGAAGTCTGTTTTTGGGGTGGAAAACTTGCTAGTGTTTCCCGACTGTGCCTGTGACGTCAGAGACATGGGGATGGAAATATTCGACCTTAAATATAATTCATCCTCGTTCCGCCGTGAAATCAAGACAGTGCTGTTGGTGTTGTCAAAGCATTTTAACTCTTGCAGATACTTGTTTGGTGGACGGACAGTTGTGGCCGTACTTTGCGCCTCCAGTGACGGGCCTCGTGGTTTTTGCAACAACGAAATGGCCGCCGAATCTACAGAGTGGTGTGTGCTAATTTTCGGATCCTTATTTAGTGGTGATGCAAGATGTGCGACGCCAACTCCTTCCGGCATGGTGAGTGCTTCACCATAATCGTGGTGGCCGGAGAAATTGTACATCGACTTATTAGGGAAGTCCGCCATTGAAGTTGCTCCTACCCTTAATAGATTGACGTCGCCTTTTCCGGGGGGATTAATCCTCCTCCGTTTCACCTTGCGCCTTGTTGCCGTGCTTACGTTGGTAGAACTACAGCTGGCCATTTTCACACTCACTAGAAAATTATTATTTTTTTTTTAGATCACCACGTACACTGAACACCTTCAGAGCAATTTAAAACTAAGTATTTTGATTTCGTGTCAAACTTCTTACAAAAAGTTTGTACCTAGCTTCACAAGAATTTTCTAAGATGTATAGGGAAAATATTTATTCGGGTTTAGTTTCTATGGTTTCTGTAGTTTTACTGTGTTGCGAAGGATACTAAATTCAAACTGTCTGTCTCCGCAGTAATTGAGAAACACACGGAAATTCTATGAAATTATCTTCAAATACCAATAGCTTTAAAAATCGTTTTAATTTGATGTTAGTAATTTGTAGTACAATACATTTCGCACGCCGATCTATTTATGTACAGGTGCCGGCAAAACGAATATATTTTCTATTTCATCCGGAATCTTGCGCGGTTTCTTCTGCGCTGGTTTCCTCAATTCAAACGTTTTGGATCCATCGTTGAACACGTTGACCTGCGTGATGCCCCACAAAGTCTCTTTAAGACCCCCGCCCGCAATTTCAGCCCGACCACTTTTGCACGAACTTTCCATCGACTCTCTCTCTCCCCCCGTCGGCTTCGCCGATGAAATGGCAGACTCTTCAACAGGACCTTCTTTACCTTCTATTTTTGTTGGCCACGCATTTTCTACGTAATTATTCGGCCACTCATTTAAACCCTCGGAAGCGGATAAGTCGGCCGCTTTATTAGACCGGCCGAAAAAAGCACGGAATGTGTTTTTCTTGCAATGACTTTTACTCTCGCTGTTAGCTGGCTTACGGCACCCGAAAATCCCGAATGATGTTTGCTTTGAATCGCCGCAATCGACGGCGGCTTCTTTCGCCCTTTGTAAGTCTGCGCTGCGTTCCTCTGAATGATCCGTGAAAGTCACTTTTTTTCTATAGTTGACGAACACCTTGCTTTGGCTTTTACCGTTTCCGCTTTCTATGCTGCTTGTATAGCTCCTGGTTATTCTGCTTGTCTCTCCTTCATTTCCTGGCCGTTGGGCTAATTTTTCCCTCTTGGTCGGGGGTGTCAATGACGTGAAGGAGACTCGAGGCTCGTTGATAAAAGAATTTTCATCTTTCATGCTTCCTCCCTGTGGATTCTCCTTGACTACGCTAGGGTGGTATTGATGGTTTCCGTGGCTTTGGGGTTGACTACACTCTCCGTTAACTCGAGCGCAAGTTGCTGGGACAGGCGTTTTATCTAGAGAGCCCTGACTGTCACTTGTATTCGAGTTTGAAGAGCACCAAGAGGGGATGTGATCATGTGTAGGCGCCATCTCAGTGTGCAAATTGTCGGTGAGTGTTTCGTCAAAGCGAACGCCCTCACCCGATTTGTTTGCTGTTCTCACGTAACTGAAGTTACCGAATTCGTCTTCAAGTAACACGAAACTATCTCCCAGCGGACTGTCGACGTGATAGCACTGAACTCTTTGGTCTGTCAAACCGTTGGTCCGTTTCACACGTGGGACTGGAACCGGATTGATGAGCTTTGAAAATGGGGGATAATAACCCGTCGCTGCTTCAGCCAGCTCGCTTTCGCGAGTTTTACGATCGTATTTCGACTGGTTGTACTTACGAGAAAGATAACTTGAATCCAAGTCGGTATTTTCTCCCGCCAACATTGGTGCCAATTTTATTTCTTCTAGTAAGTTCAACGACTTTTTTCCTATCTTTAATTGAATGTCTGAACCAGTTGGACTGGAGATTATTTTATCACACTTTTCTTGCAATGAGTTGTTATTGAAAACTTCGTTACTGTTTGTATGGTGTGTTACTGGTTTTTCCACACACCTTGAATGTGCATCAGCCCTACCTAGTGTGAGTACAATTGTTTGACAATTTAATTGATTAGTGTCGCTAGTCCTATTTCTATCAACTCGTCGATAGCTATACTTCCTAGAAGGAATTAACATACGTCTTTCTTGTAAACGTGAGTGTGTACGTAAACATACATTATCTGCAGCTTGATTGCCTTCAAAAGCCTGTGGCTGTACTTTCTTCTCACTGTTGCCCGAGCCATGGAATCCCACGTTTAATGTGGGTGATATTTTCAGTGTTGCTGCACTGCACTCAGTTTGTCTAGTGCATAATTCAGGGGGTTGGAATTCTCTACATTTGCGCGTACATTCCTTGGTGAAAGGGCCTGACGAACGGCTATCATTTGGCTCAGCTGACGTGTTATTCGTCGTCTCCATGATTTGCAATGGTGTGCTGATACCACCGTCATAGCTGTACACTTCTACAAGTTCTTTACGAAGTTTCCTGAGTTTCCCAATGAATCTGTTCTGAATTATTTCTGCCCGAGCGATATGGGCGCTTGTACTTGCACAATCTACCAGTGGGTTTTTTGTTAATTTGAAACCATCTGAGTTTGCAATCGCATCGTTCACATTTGTGTCATCGTTGGATTTCTTGAGCGACGATCGTGGACGCAAACGGGAATGTGTTCCGGATCCGCGTATGGGCTGTGCAAATTCCAGCTGCCTTTGAATGCCACTCTTTTTACCGTTAAGTGTTTGCGAATCGTCATAGTTCTCGTTGACTTTTTGCTCGACACGTTTTGTGCAAGAGGAAATGTATTTTAAATGGGTTTCTGCTGATAATGCCAGAAAATCAGCGAGTTTTTGCTTTGTTAACTGCGCGTCATTAGGGCTTAAATTGTTTCTGCAATTTTCGTTCTTTTTATCCGTCTTAGCTGCTTTTCTACGAGTTTCTTTACTTCTCATTCCGTTTTCCAAATCCATTTTTCTGGTTCTATGCTCTGAAATGCGGGCTTTAGAATTTGCTTTCTTTGCTCTGTCACTGTGGTTATTATCTTTGGGTATAATTTTATCTACTGCGCCGAATTTGTGTCTATCTTCGGATGTACTTTCCAGCGAATAATTTTTAATTTGTTTAGAGACTTTCTTTGGTGAATTAGTTTCAGGCTTGCCAATGCAAGAACTATCGGCATCTCCAGTTTTCTGTATCTGACATATACTGCCTTTGCATACATAATCGTTGATTTTGAATACAATTTCTTTGTTTAGACAGTTTAGTAATTCGTCGCGTGTGGCTGAATGTTCGGACTTGGATTCATTGCCGATGTTGCTGCTGTCCTGAAGAGAGTCACGTGACATGCTGCTAGTCAGTGAAGAATTCTTCGCATCCGTACGCCCTCGTGGCTGGAAATCATCCACTTGTACTTTTAAATTACAATTAATTACGTTTTTCATTTTCCTTGTTTTTTTGTGCTGTTTCTTTTTTATTGGGCAGTACGAATGGGAGTCATATTTGTGTACTGGTATTTTGTCGGAACTTATTGAAGCAATAATGCTTTCAGCTTCATTGGATCCTCTCAGATTTTTAGTTTCTTGACAATCACCGCATTGGGACAGAGATTGATCAGTCGATACGCAATTTTCTTCGTTTTCTTTAGATTTACTGATTTCATTTAATTTTTTATCAAGCCGATTTTCTTGAACTCGCAATTCCAAATTGGTAGACGTGGAAGCAATAACTGTTGTAGTGTTTCTCGGTGTTCTGGTGCCCTCCGGTGCATGCTTCAAATGACATGGGTTGTAATTATTTGACTCGCAGGCTTTTCTTGAAATTGAACCAGCCGGTTCTACCACAGTCTCGTTGTCTGTGCTCAACTCGAGTGCATCTTGGCGTTCTGGTAAAACAGGAGCGGTCGATATCGCGCGATCAGCCTTACCAACCCTAGAGTGTTGCGAAGGGCAACCACTGTTTTGTATTCCGGCCGAGTACGTAAGTGAAGTGTCAAGTATGATGTCACAGCCGTTATCATCTCTCGTGGTCGTTACACTCTTATCATTTGAATCAACGCTGATCATCTTCGACTTGATCGTACCAGGCCTAGTACTTTTTTCACATTTTATGTTTGTGCGTTTCGTCGAATTGCTATTTCGCTTCTTATCTAGGGACTTTGGAGGACATGATTGGCCGTTAGCTAACGAACTAACAGGCTTTACGGCTTTTGAACTCGAATGCATACTGCACGAGTTTAATTTTTCGATCGACAATCTTGGTGTTCTAATTGATTCAAATTTTCTTTTAGATGAACCGGTTTCTGGGAAAAGTTGTTTGCTGAAAACATGGCAAAGATCTAACGATTTCAAAGCGGTTTCTATTTTTTTCGAGATGCTTGCTTCGCTCTTCAACGGTCGTTGGGCGAACTCATTGGTTTTACTGTCATGTGAGTTTTCATATGATCTTGCGAATACAGACTGGGCATTCGCCGATAACGAAGGCTTTTCTTTTTCATGTTTTATGTTTTTCCGCGAATCTGTTTGTTGCTTGCCACCGCCATTAGTGCCAGAGGGTCGGTGTTTTTTTTCGATCGAAGCGTTTGTGCTTTTCAATTCGTTGATTTGCGTTCCATTTTTAATGTCTCGAACCAGTAAAGCATGCACACTTTCGGGATTATACTTTTTCCAGCTAAACGCTCGTGTTCGTCTTGTGAACTTGGGAGAACTGAGAGTATGCAGATTTTTCTCATCAAGAAGAGAATCAGTTATTGTTAACGACTTGGTATTTACTTTTGACTTCCCCCGCTTCTCCTCTCTACCCACATTGGATGGTTTTAGATTATTCACAGCGGTGGTCGGTTCATATCTCCTGCTTTGCCTATCATTTTCAAGTATATTTTTTCCATTGCCTCTGAGGGGCCTCTTTTCGTTCGTTGAATTTACATCGACATGCTCCCCGAGATTGTCTCTGTATATTGATGAGGATGGTGTTTCGTCTCGGGAGCTCGATGCTCTGGAAGATTCGCTCTCGAGTTTTCTTCGCGAAATAACGCGCGAGTAAGCTGTATTTGATTCGATGTTTTCCCTGTTTGACGTGGATGCATTCTCTCTGTTCCTCGTCGTAGACATTGCAGCTATCGCTTTTGCCTTCTTGGCTGCTCCGTGTTTGACGAGGAATACACTATTATTATTCTCGCGACTGCATGGCCCCGTTTGCTCAGTTCTGCCATCGTGTGCAATCGGCATCCGGCTGGGGCTTTTGGGATCTGATCTGGTTTCTAGATTTGATGATGTTTGATGTGTTCCCACGCTGCAGTTGCGTTTTACTTTCTTTGGTCCTGCATCACGCTGCAACAACTGATCTGTTTGAATGACCTAATTAGCAATTTTACCCGGGAATGTATCAAGGAAATTGTCGTAACCAGCAGCTTTAACCCTGGTTTGCGAGCGCGTGGACTACCATTTTTACCGTTCTGCTTTTTCTGCCGTTATAAAGCGTTTTCTTTAATTATCTTGTTAAGGAGCTAGAGAGTATGCTAGAATCGATATATTTTGGCCGTGTAAACTGGGGTTGCAATTTTCATCTCATGTCTTTCTGGACTTGCCTGCTTAACCTGTCACAACTTCAAAATTTCTTGCAGGATGGGAATCATTTGGCTGCTGCCGTGTATCTCACAGAATCTTCGAACGGTTGGTGCTTTTCTGTACAAAACAAACACAACGAAATGATGATAGGTACATTAAAACCTAGCTAGGTATCGCACGTTTTGAAATCTAACATCTATAAATTTATACAATTGGTTATGCAATGTTTTCGTACGTGAGATTAGATGTAAATATTATTCATCCGTTGTATGCAAATGGAGCTGTCGTTCAAAATTAGTTTTTTTGTGACGACTCATCCTGAAAGTCCACACATTTGTTTGCCAGAACTGAACTGTCATTTGATCAAGAAGCGAGCACATGTGATTAAACCCACGTAAATTGATTGTGAAATGTTATGTTGTTAGTCACACATGATTATCTAATTCTCATTACACGATGCCAGATGTACAAAACATTCTTACCTGAATATTAATTACAATAGATTTTGAAGGAACAATATTTTCTCAAAAATGTTGGTAAAGGTTATTGTGGTATAAATTAAAACATGGGAGGAAAGAATGACTAAACATGCTTCATGGATCTTGAATAAAAGGAAGTATCCACGATGCACGTCCCGTCTGTTTCACCCTGGCTCAAGTTGTAAACAAAGCCTTGACTTGTTGCTTGCTTTACCACTGTTGGAATGTTGACAGTTTCTTACAAACGTATGATTCACGATTTTGTCCTCAACACAGTAAAGACAACATTAAAAAAGGCTTAATCCAGAGTCAATAATGACTTTTAAAATGTAACCCCATAAGAAAAGCATTACACAAACGATTTTAATAGTCTCTGGAATGACCTTTGAATGTGGTCTATTGAATAAAATACACAATTAGTTTGGTTATGTTGGACCTTTTGGCGGATTTACCGCTCGATTCGTTGCAATAAGTAAATCGGCACACAGCGCAACTCACCTCGCAAATGCGAGCAGTAAACAGCCGTCGGGTCCACAACAGTTTATTTACTCTGAATAATTTAACGGAATTTCTTTCTATTCACTAATTTCAATAAATAATTAGGTTAGATCTGCCTTCTTTCTGGGTGCCATCATAACAAACACGTTGTGCGTCTGATCGGGAATCTCTGGGGGCCGCTTTTTCTCCGGTTTCATAATTTCGTAAGTCCTGGAACCGTCGTTGAAGACGTTGATTTGAGTGACAGCCCACAACGTCTCTTTCAACCCTCCCCCGACCGGCGGTCTTGCATCTGAAATTTTCTCCACGTCCCGTAACGCAGACATTGCTCCCGTCTCTAATTCGGAGCAACGTTTCGTTTCGCCCCCCTTTTTTGTTCCTCTTCTCTTAGTTTTCGGTTTTTTCTCTGTCTCGTCTTCAGAAGTTTTACTTTCGGCTAACATTTTTCTTCTTGATCTTTCCGAACTCGACTTTTTATTTTGCTCTTTTTTAACGGTATCTGTTTCTGGATTATTTCGGTGAATATCGATTGAAGTTTCTAGGTGTCTCAGCTTAGGATTATTCGTAACCCACCCAAAAAGGCAAAGAGGAGCTTTTATGCTCGCATGGGTTGAACTTTTTTCTTTGGTTGGTATCATATCATATTCGTCATCGACCGAAGGATGGCACTTTTTCGTACTTGTCGTTAAGTTGTGTGTACTTTGTTGATCAGAACGCTTACAGCTAACTAGAGAATCTTTTTGTGGCACTGCGTAGAAATGTTTCCTCACGACGTCAATAAAGTTCTCGTGTGCAGCCTCTGATATCCGATTCTCAGACTTGATCTTTGCTTCACTTAGCAAGTACGCAACATGCTTAGACTTTTTTCGTTTCGACTTAGCGCCAGTTTCTTGTTCGAGATGTTTCAATTCTTGATTAGGTTTTCTTTTAGTCGTGGGAATACATCCATCTTGCTGTGGCTGTCCTCGAGTATTCTTCATTTTCGGGAATAACTGTATTAGCTGTGGATTCTTGCCACTGGGATGACTCTTATCGCTTAATTTCGAAAGCACTTGCGTGACTGCTTCCCCAACGTTACAGCCCTGTGTGGTTTCCGTCTGTGCGGGGCTGCGGTCAACGTACTCTAAAGCGGTCTCGGCTGCAGCTCGCAAATCTCTCGACGAGTCAACCAAGTCACATGAAGTGTAATTGTTGTTCGACGTAGGTCGATCTTCGTCCGCGACTCGCGATTTCAACGTCGCTTCTAAGTACGCACTAACGTACTTTTTCACGATGTCTTTCAACAAACTCTCCAAGCCGTTCTGCTCGGAGGAAGCTGCGTCGCGACCGTCACCGTGGAAATCAGATCCCCTCTCATCCGACGGACAGGTACTCGAGCTCGAATATGATTGAGCTGACATCTGTTTGATTTCCACCCCGGACAGATCCGTGTCGAATCTGTTTCCATTGTATGTCTCAGCGTTTGCCGGCAAGGCTTTTACTAAAATGGTTTCGGTTCTTTCACGGTCAACATTATTGATTTGCGGCTCGTGCAAAAGTCGTTGCACATTTCTCGGGGGTTCATTAAGCACGCTCCTCGATTCTATTACATCGTTGCAGGTTTCTCTCTTATTAGCAGCTGTACCTCTACAACTCAATTGAGACTCCTCTCCATTTGACACTCCATGTAATTGACATCCACACTTTGACGTTTCATCAAATGGACCCATACGTTGAATGCGTCCATTTTCCTTGAATGCTTTATCTTCTATATGATTCGCCATCTCAATGTTTGATTCGTGTACTGATTTTGAATGTTCATTGCAATCTTGGAGCTTGTGGATCTGACCACCATTGCACAATGTTTCTCTCATATTTTCTTTGTTTGCCTCATCAATGGCCGGAACTGTTTGACTATAGCTAGTTTTCTCTATGCAATTTCTCTCGGATTTTTTGTTCGGACAGCAATTGCTAAATTTGCTTTTCAAATTCACACACATGTCCATGTTATTGTTTGATGTATTCTGACTTTTATCAGATGTCTGGCCAGTTGACTTTTTGTCATTGGGGCGCAAACAAATCTCTTTTGAAGTTATTTTCTTGTTATTCTTACTGGCCATCATCGGACTGCTTCTCCTCAGAGGCGGACTGAAGCTTCTTGGCCTCGCCAAAGCAACATCCGTTTGCCTAGGCGTACAAGGCAACGAAACGTGATTTTTAATAAGCGGTTTATTAAATTCTCTACCGTTCCGCACAAATCCTGCCATATTTGCTCTTTTCACTTCCCTTCCACCGCTATTCGATCCACTGTTACCCACAATTTCCGGCTGATTGAAACTCAAACCCTGTCTCATTTGTCTGCCATCATTACTTCTCGCTGCTGATGGAAAGGTAATCTTAAACGCGCTTTCTTTCGGGGCTGAATTTCCCGTCCGTTTGGCCAAACTAGCCTTTTGTCGTGAAAGAAAAGCTCGGGTGGCTTCCTCCTGCCGCTGCTTGAGAGTTTTCACTTGAGCTGGCGACGAGGTTGTCGGGTAGCTGTAAGCAGCGCCCATCCTCGCCGATGAAGGGCCGGCAGGAGGCGATGATTTTCTCGAGCTCCCCTGCGACGACAAGGGACGAGCTGTTCGTGGTGTTTGACTCGATGAGTACGAGTCTTTCCCGCCGATCTGTTCCGCCACAGTGCTACTTTCCCGTTTGCAGTCTAACTGCTCGGTTAATGACGGCCTCTGTTCGTCGTTCTCTGTCGCAGAGTGCTTTTTGCAAGCACTTCCGGCTTCTCTCTTCGGCGGTTCGTTCTTCAAAATCGACTGGGTGGTGTTTGCAGCGCAACTGCATGCAGACTTATTTTTCTGGTTGCCAATTGTGGACGCGTCGCTTACGTTTTCTTTGGCAGGAGTCAGCTTTTCTTTATTGCTTTTTGGTGAAGTTGTAGGCTGGTTTTGTACTTTTTGCAGATTATTTCCTGTTTTATCAAACGACGATGGACGCCGTTCATGAGATTTGTGATTACACTGGACTTCAAAGGGAGTCGTGTTATTAAAAACCTGTTTTGATTGATTTTCGCAGCACTTAAAGGCATCTGGATTCAATGGTGATTCTGTTTTGGAGTCACCTTTATTACCATCGAGCGATTTGAGTCGTTCTACTGCGACCACGTCAGAGTTCGGCAACTCTTTCGCTGGTTTGCTTGTCCCATGACCAAAGTCTTCTGAACACAGACTGGACTGAGATTTGATCATTTTAGGGATGGACTTTTGTTTAGCCAGTGAATTAACGCGGGACTTCTGACTGACTTTTTTGTTCATGGTGTATCTTGGACGAACTGAAGATTTCGAAATATTTTTTGACGTAGCTTTTAGTGGAGTTGTTCCAGCATTTCTTTGGTCTTGCCGTGGCATTTGCGTACTGCGTTGTTCATTTATGCCCGACACGTATTTTAAATCAGGTGAGTTAATAAGACTGCTGTTCTCTTCGCTTCTCAAACCCGTTTGCTGCACCTCATTAGGACAAGCGTTATCTGCCGAGGATCTGCCGTGCAGTTCAGCTTCCTTATTTTTGTTATCATTCAAATTGCTCGCGTAACTGTAATGTTGAATCTGTTTCGATGCAAGTCCGTCGGGTGTTGCTGGACCAGTTGGTCGAATGTTTTCACAAGCAGATCGTGAGCCAATGCTGACATTAGTTTTCTTGGCTGCTTCGGAAGCCATGCAACTATCACCCTTCTTCGGTTTGGGTATCCTAGATTTTGACAGTTGGTCTGATTTATCCACCTGGTATGGGTATTTACTGTCTGCTGCCCGATCGTTGACATCACGGGTGTATTCTGAACCCCTTGCTAATTGCTTTGCCTGGTTTACAAATCCATCTATTAACTTTCTCGGGCTCGAGGTCGTCTTCAAAAAACCATCAGGGTCAACCCACGAAGAATTGTTTTTGCTGTAAGCTGGTGGCTGAACAAGATATTTCGAGAACTGGAGCCGTGGTAATATACACTGTTTGCGGTCACTAATTATGTAGGTTGACGTAGACGACATTGAAGAGCCCAAAGAAACTTGATCTCCTTCAAAATGACTTTCATACTGCTCCTCTTGTGGCCTAAAGTTATCATTAGGAACATTGATTCGACTTTTTTCTTTATCGTAATCGTACAGTGTGATCAGACTTTCACTTTTTAAGGGAGACATCGACCATCTCTGAATGTTTGATTGACGAAAAGGCATGCAACTAGAAGGACATCTTTGTTTACTATTAACGTTCATAGGCGATCTTCCTTGCAAGACAGATCGGTCAACAATCTCGTCAGTGTGATTTTGTAATTTCATTTCCTGACGGCAGCTTTCGTTGGGTCTTAAAGTGTCATCTGCAATAACTTCGTGTGTTTCATTAAAAGCCTCTATCGGTTTACGGTGTTTGCTAGAATGAAAACTAGCCGACCTTCGATCTGTCTGTTCTCTTGGCGGCAAAATCGCAGCTGCGATCTTTGGGTTATCTACGCCTCTTTCCATTCGGAGATCTTGTCGGACGCGTTGACTTTCGTCTTCATGGTTGCTCACGCGTGACCCGTTTGCTCGCGATGTGTTATTCCTTTCAAGAGCATTTCGATTGTCGAGTTGGATTTCGGCATCGATATCATCTTGGGAGATCGCTCCGATTGAGTCCCGATCAAAATCCAAGAACCCGCTTGTTTTAAGACCCATTTCGCATGCGGTACTTCCCAAGCTCATAATGCCTCTGTTTTGTCCAAATGTGTGCTTCTCGAATTCAGCATTGAATTCAACCTGTTGTGAAATCTCCACCTTGTGTTGTTGAAATGTTTGTTCCTTGACTTTTTTTGTCGTTGAATGTGTTACGGAACTGTCGACTGTACCGTTTTCATAAAAAGAATCATCAACATCTGACGAAAATAATTTAGTGGAATATTTTGTCGTTTCCGCAGCCTCTTTCGACGAATGTTTTGAAGAGTTTGATTTTACGCCTTTCTCACTTTTCGAGTAACACACTTTTGTAGAGCATCGGTATTTTGTCAGGAACTTTGTAGATTCAGAACAGAAATTCGAGTTCAATAACGAGTCCGTCTCGTTCCGGAATGCGGTGTTGATTTCGCAATCAGACACTTTGCTAAAGTGTTCCTCTGTTTGGTATTGTGTTGCTCGAGACAGAGAAGGAAATTCATTGCGTTTCAACACGTTTGCGGTTGACAGCGTTTGCTTTCTACGTTTGTGCGAAACTGCCAGGCAAGGTCTTGTTTTTGCGAGGTTATTCATTACCTACAGCAAAAGCGCTTTGCTCCTTCAAGAGTGAGGTTAATTCGAGCTACATTTGCTTTGTACTGTCTTACCCGTCTTGGCATTCACAGATGAGATTTAGTATCCAGAATATCGAACGATTTGATAAACAAATAAGTTAACATGCATTTAATTGAATAGTTCTACAAAAAATAAATAATTATCAAAAGTATTGTGTCAGAAATGTAAAGTTTTCCAACTGACGTTTATAAAAAAAACAACTGCAATATACTCACACGACCAAATGAGAATTTCCTTAATTTTCGCTTCATGTAAAATAATTCCAGGGTTGCTAGAAAACAACATTGATGTTTAAACTTATATTAAGCTTTCGAGGTCGACATTTGCTCATGGCAGTTGAAGTAACCTAGTTTCGGTCATCAATTCTCCTGACGATTGAGCTAGTTTAACTTCTAGCTACTGCATAGTCACTATATAGTCACCTCCCTTTACACACTTTATAAATTAGAACGAAGTTGATTGTTGTTTCTAGCTGGAATTGGGGTGCACCAATTGAAACTTGCGTAATAAATAGTGCATAGACAGAGCAACAACTTTATTCATACGATATGTTTAGAAGTATGTTTATCCCAGCTGCATGCCTGTACTATCAACAATCGGTCGAGACACTGTAAGTCTAGATTTTCTTAACAAGATATTAAATTAAGCCACCAAGCGAGTATTAAACATCAAGCATGTCTTAAACAGCCCACTTAGTAAAGCTAGTGTGAAAGCTTACCTACTACATAAGCTCGGCAAGACAAAGTTTTTGCTTTATTGCACTGCTGGCCGAAATCCTGAGCAAGTTTACCGACAAAAAGGAAGTATGAAATTGTTGTTTACATAAACTTAACGCCGTTTACTCATGGTTATAGAATAATAAAAAGTTCTGTACGTAACTATAGCAGTAGTGTTAGCGTAGTAACGTTTCGAAAAGATGCGTTCCAGTTTGGTTTTGGCTCTAATCCAGTTGCTTGTTTACCGTACTGCAATTAGCCGCAGGTGGGTAATGCCTACATCATGAATCTCGCAATATACGTCTACCCTTTACACCACGATAATCCATATTATGGTGGTGATTATAATAATTATAGTTATTCATGAAGATGAACGACCGAAATATACGCGATATTAACCAAGTAATAGTAGAAGTTGGGAGCTCCTTGCTTGCAGAGCATTAGTTTGTGTAATAACTATCTAAAATAAAAAGGTTTTGCTGGTGCTTATAAAAATAGCGAGGGGAAATTTATCATGAATTGTGTGAAAAGAACGAAAGATTGAGAAAGCTTGGCACAGTGGATGTGCCGGGTTTCGTTAGCAACAAATTGTTGACCATAACCGAGGAAGGCAATTAGTTATTTTGATTATATCACTACTAATTAACAGTCGAACTTAAAATCTACCAATAAATTGGCAGTTAAAATAAATGAAGAACATGGGAATGTCTGTTGTACTGAAAGTGGAGGGTTTTTTTGAAGGTACAACACTAAAAAGACTAAACAGACGTTTCGATTAGAAATCAAACGCTAGGAAATGCCATTAGCAAGCACCAAGATCCCGAGAGTAGATACCGGTGAAAATAACAAAGTGCATGTGCAGACTAGCAAATTTCATCTCGCGCTCGAACCAGACTAGCAATACCGTTTGCCAATCTGCGGCGAATTGAATTAAATTGCGGCGAGCAAGTCCGGCCGCAGCCAGTCGCCATCTGCCACCTGCCCACAAGGCAAAATAACATGTGTCTGAGTCGCGCTAAAGTCAGGCCAAGCCGGCAGGTCATGCCCCCGGCCAGGTCAATTTCGACCAAATGCCTACGGTCTAGTCTAGTCGCGGCTTTGGTCACAGTCTGTGAACGCTGGCGTGGGGTAAAGAAGGGATTTTACAACCCAAATCTCGGCTCACCTATAGCTCTCCGCTCTTGGCTAGCTTGAGTACCCACCCATCCACCAGACGAATCCAGCTCTACTACACATTTCGCGTACGCTGTTTAGCTAGCCGACAGTTTATATGGCCTCGTTGTGGCTACTTTCCTGCTCGATTGCACAGCAAGCCACTTGGCGAAACGTAAGGTAAATATACACTGAAGAAAGAGGTTTCATCTAGCTCGGAAAGGCTTATGCAGTTCGGCCAGTGAAAACAATGGAGGTGTACCGCGGGCACTTCTTAAATGAAACAATACGATTGACAGTTACGTGTGTTGAGAAAACAACTGCTGTTTTGGGTGTTTGTTCGAGATGAACTGCGATTTGGTGTTGCGAAGTTTTAGAAGACTCGTTAGTGCGCGATGTTTTCGAAAGTGTTCGCGAGATTTTGGTTGAAAAACATCGCAAATGCTAGTCAGTAAGGTAATACCAGTGTTGGGCAAGTAACCAAAAAAAGGAACTAGTTACAAGTTAAGTTAATTGCTTTTAAAAGGAACAAGCTACCTGATAAGTTAACTGACCATAAAAGGAACTGCAAAGTTACGCCAAAGGAACAAGTTACTTAAAGTTACTTTTTACTCACAAGAAGTAATACCAGGATTATGAGGAATCAAAAGCCAAACATTGCTGAAACACCAAAATAACTGCATATAATAGGCATTTTTCGAAAGGAAATATCTACCCACATTAATTGATTTGAACCAGTGACTGGTGACGTACAGTATGCTGCAAAAGGAACTAGACAAGTAACTAGCGTGTTAGTTCCCGCTACCCATTAAAAGTACTCGATACAGTACTTAAGCACCTAGTTAAAAAAGGAACTAAAAGGAACTGAGTAACTTTTACAAAAGAAACGCTGTGCCGGTAACGCGTTCTTTTGTAAAAGTTACTTCCCAACGCTGGGTAAGACGAACAGCGAAATTGGTTGTTTCTCCTGAAACTGTCCTTGGCATCGTAGCCGATACGTGATTTCTAACTCTGTGCTTCGGACAAACACACTAACCTTGGAGCAAACCCGTGAACAACTTAACCGCCAAACTCCTCTCTGTTTGGTGCAAATTCTACACACGAGTTTGAATTATTTAACGGTTTTGCGTGTCGTGCTGAGAGCTGGATGCCATGCCGTAAGTGTGTGTTTGGCGGAGGATTCAAGACGCCGGGAAGGGGTTTCCGTGGAATATGCTCTTGTCTTCTAATCAAGTGGCTAATTGGTGTGACGAAACCGCTACTGCGAGGGTTTGTCTCGCCATTTCACCGCGACAAGGCGGAATTAGATGCCAAGAAAGCCGACCGTCGCCGACTAATTGATATGCCGCATGCCACCTCAAGGGCAGCGCATCCGAGCGCAGCGGAGCCGCGCGAAGTCGCGCTGCATTCGGAACGATTCGGGGATTGGGAAAGTTCTGCTCCGTATCTCTAATCAAGAACATTGCGAAAGATTCGCTGATTTCTTTGGCTTGTAATTGAGAAGGGGCTGGAAAGAAACGGGGTTTTGCGCAGAAGAAAGGGGAAACATTGCGTCGAACTGGTTTTGAGAAAGTAGCTTTCTACGCATCGCGAGAGTAAACGCATTCATGAAAAGGTGCCACGGCTGTCTCGCGTAAAAAAACAACAAAAAGAATTGACGGTATGCTCGGATCGGGTATTTTTTCTATTTTTCGGTCGGGGAAAAGTAATAAGGTGGGAAATCAATTGGAAAGTTTCGATAGAAGAGCGGCGGTGGTGGGTTTGGCGTAGTATCTGTATGATTGATTTGAAGTGTCCGTACATTAACGTTTCCCATCTGGTGTTCTGTATCCTCAGCGTAGACCCGTTTAGAAAACACAATTTTATATTTATGAAGCTATCAGGGCTGATAAAATGCCATTAAACTAATATCCCAGCGGACGCCCGTCAGATTGCATACGAAGCCGATACAGATGATTAAATTGAAACGTTTTATACTAATAGAGATAGATATAAAAGTTGTCTTTTCTACTTTGATAGGAGCCATATTTTATGGTCGTTCGGTTCGAATGGGGTTTTATCAGCTCAAACAAAGTGCGAGTTCCGTGTAGCAAAACCACAACATTTCACGCCGCATGTTCCCGTTTTCTTATCAACCTGCGGAAAATTCAAACATTTCGAACGAGAAAATGTTTAGTCTCCCATACCTAACTGTTAAGTATACAAAAAAACTCATTAGCGCACCCCTTTGTAGAGTTATTAATATTTATGTAGCTGGTCTCAGGATTTTTCACACATTTCGAAGTGTTTTAGAAAATTTGACACACAAGAGTCGAAATTGAGTGGGGCTGCAGGTACTGGATTACTTACCATACTAATTGGCAAAGTGTTTTTATTTGCTAAATGTGGTCTATATAATCAAATCAGCGGGCTGGAATTTAAGCCGGTAGATTAAACACCATTCAGCGCAGATAATAGCGCGTGGACCTGAAATCATGGCGTTCCTTTCATTTTGCCAGCTCATGCATTGGCGATCATTTAAGCACGTGCACATTCAATTCAAAGTGTGGAATCATCTCATTTGCACGTATTATAAATATTGTTTTCACACTCATACTCGGTTTTTGTTCAACACAAAATAACGATGGCTGAAAGTTGCTTTTTTTATAGTGGTGCTTAGCGACGCACTTTATTGACAACTGGCCCTGTGGCACTGGTCTATTGGCGTCGGTGTTTAACAACCCACTGTATTGACAACTGGCCCAGTGGCACTGGTCTATTGGCGTCGGTGTTTAACAACGCACTGTATTGACAACTGGC
>QKMV01000572.1:0-10515 GCA_003287335.1 Lednia tumana
ATATAGAAGAGAATAAGTATATAATAGTACACAGTTCGTTTATTTTTTCCGAAATGAGAAACCTCTCACAATTCGTTTGGCTTGGAGACACGAAACCCGGCACCTCCACTAACGAGTTTTCTGCCCGGAACTCGGCCATTTCTCGCGGTGTTGGGAAAGCCCTTTACAAGAAAGATCACTCGAGTAATAACTTGATAAAAGTTACGCCATTGTGCTCACTTCTTTTTCGATTTAGTGGGCTGGCTGGAGAGGGTTTATATATCATTACGCGTATTTCAGTACGGTGTGGCTCTAAATCGTTCGTCGATATCGAATTATGAGAGGAGAGCTTGCGCTGGTTCTGCCAGAGCGGAGAGACAGACTAACTCTCGCCGTGAAAAGTGTGAGCACTCGGATTAGCCTTGGGGAAGTTTTCCTTTAAAAAAGAAGCGTCTGCTCTAGTGGATTAGGAGGTGTAATTTGTATACTTGTTTTCATGCAGCGCATAATCCCGAATTAGTTAAACGCGCTCGGAAAGTGTTAAACGTATGCGATATTTTATATTCCGCTCAAGAGGCAACATTTTCTAGCTGACTTTATCGTTAAATCTGTAATGTCCTTTTACAAAAATTTTCTTCACGCTTCGATACTTTTTTTAAGAACACTGTAAAGCGCCTTTTTATTTTCCCATATAATTTTGATAGTCAGACTATAAAAAATCTCCTCCATATGGAGCGAAAGAAATCAAAAAGTCGTTGGTCTCGCGGCGAGTGAAGCGACGCGGGAGTTTGGCCGTGGCCAGTCGAGTTCAACTCACGCTTGCCGGGACCAATGGTTTGGCGATTACCGACGCCTGACGTCGCGACGCGACGCGACGCGACGCCGTCCCGTGGTCTGACTTTCTGACTTCACGAGAGAAAGATGGGATCACGTACGATCCACGTATTGTACCAGTGGAGTTTTCTTTGCGCAAAGCGAAACGCACACTGTCTCAAGAAACGTTCAAATCTTTCTCTGAAACCCTGAACAAATGGCACTTTTAGTTTCAACTGTTTTCTGCATGTTCGCGTTGTGTTTTATTTTTTTAGATAGATACATTTTTGCTGAAGTGGGAGTGTAATACGTGAGCAGTTAAATATTTTATAACTTTTATTGGTTTATATTTCAAATAGGTCCAGTTGAATGCTATATGCTGTCCTTTGTAATGCGGCAGACAAGTTCAGCGTAGGAGTTTTGGAGGTGACGCCAACAATTGGGTACAGCCATACACCCCGTCACATTTATTTACACTTCAAACTGATGTAGGTTGCACAAAAGATAACTTTAAAAGGCAACATTTATGAAAAGTATCGAGGTGGCGTGAGATTCAAAGATGAAGCGAATGCATGGTAATATTGTAATAATAATCAGTATAATAATATCCTTCGATGATTTACATACGAACCGAACGAGCTACACGAATCTAAAATCTAAAAACGGTTCCGGCTGGGACTGGGGCGAGGCTAGATGCTAAAATTCTCTTTTTGACATTTCTGATAATTGACGACTAAAGCGATAGCTGGAGCATGCATCCAAATACCATACTTGGGTCAGCTAGGATTGGCTTTGATATCTTTCCTCCATTATTATTCGAACTAAAATCCTAAAGTGGGTGCACTATTTGAAGTTTGATTGCTTATCTGTTTCACGACGTCAGAGGGGTGTAACATCACTATATTACAATTTTGATAAGATCACCACTGGCATGGTCCTCTTAAAACATATTCACCCATGCGGGCAGAGGGGCCCAGTATCCATTCAGAGGGCCGTGGAAGTGGTGAGCGTTTAAAAATGTTAGTGTAGTCATCAAAGGACCAATTTCATACTTTATTTTTCAGAGCTAACTAGGACTTTTAAATGTTGTTTGGAAATGCATTTCTCATGGGGATACGTTTTTTTGAGTACTTATTAAGTCTTGAAGGGCAGTTATGAAAACGGTCCATTGGTTTTGATATTTCAACGGTTTTTTCTATTGTGAAATACTCTAAATAGGGCTGTATCTTCCAACAATTCGACAGCGTTAGCGCTGAAATCTTCAGGCATGAAGACCAGTCCACGTTGAACTCACCGAAGTCCTTTCGTCCCTCTTTAAAGATGATAGCGCCGTCGTCGTTGAAGCGTCGCAAGACATGGCCCTGATTAGAGCCAAAAATCGATTACAACAGAGCAACCGTTGAAATACTAACACCACCTTCACTTTTGGCTCAGAAAACCTGCATCGATTCATCGGGTTACTTGTTCTTCTACCCGTGCTATGTATTATTTTAATTGCTGTGTCATGGAAATCACCTAACGTTGAATGTATGTACCTAAATCACTGAATGGTTTGGCGTGTTGGAGGGTCAGTGGTTCGATGGGTGACCATTCTTGCCAATACTTAGTTCTGTTTGCGAGAGAGATTAGAGCCTGAAGGGCTTGAAGCAGAACCGCAGAATCACTCGCCTTGCGATCAATCGCTCGACAACATGAATTATTGGAGGAGTCATGCTGTTCGAGATGTGCTGTCCTTGGGAAGGGACGTTAATCGGTTACCTCCTTGGTGCATTTCGATAGGATTCGGCTACTTGTGAGCACTGTGGTCTTCATCTTCCCCGTTAGGTTCATCATCAGTTCATCACTCTCACTATCACTCAGTCATTCACCAACGCCAATATACCAGTGCCACAGGGAAAGATGTCAAAACAGCGCGTCTTTAAATGCCACAACATCAAAACAAATCAAAACCCTCAAGCTATGCCCGGAACGCGTTTTTAGAAAGGACGCTGGTCAATCTAATCCGTGCTTTTCTTTCCAGGTTCCACTTTGACCAGCTGAAAATTTTTCTGAACTATTCCTTTTCGATCGATAGTTCTTTTATCTCGTCTCGTTTCGTCTTCTCCCATCGAAAGCTAATTAAATTATCTCTTCGGAGCCACTTCGGATTTATCCACGTGTAATTAAGCATTCTCGTGTGGTTGTGACGTAATGCTGCTGGACTGACGTATCTTCAGATCAGTCCAAGCCATGAGCTAGTCGGGAGCTGAAGCCACTTGACACGAACCTTGTCCTTCTCTGGAGGAGAACGCGATGGAAATTAACTGCTTCACTTGTTTCCCTGTCGACTTTCTTTGCGGAAACATGAGAGACGAGCTAGTAAACTTTGTGGGCATAAATACACGCCGGAAGCCATGACTATTTATATCTAGCAAGAAAGCACTAAGATATATAATAGTTTGATCAACAAATGGCCAAGCGACGCCTGATGTTCCATAGATTAACACAATAAAACAAACGTTGTACCCTCCCTTCTCCGTATACTTTATGGAAGGAAGTTGGTGACCAAAAGTCACTAAATCTAAACAGAGATTTGGCGTGTTTCCAGAACCCTCCGGACGACGAAAAGTATATAGTTCTGAAAATAAAAATTATATCGCCATCTTAGCTTGCGAAAAAGTTGGTTTTACCATGTTTTACCCAATTTTACTATCTCTCGGCGAAACCTGCGATTATGCTTTTACATATCAACCGACTGTTAGCGAAAATTTTCTCAATTTGCAACACGTGATCAAAAGTAGGTAACTCTTGTTTAATGTATATCCCATAAAATAATATCATCCGCGCATTTCTATAATAGCTCCACTGCACTAACTTTGAGAACTTAGACTGTTACCAGAAGATTTATATTCCATCCCACACATAACTTTTTTTACCAGACTAGCTTGTATAACGTTCTAATTTTTCTAACCTTTCCAGTGCACGCGGTGAAAAATTAATTGCCCAACCGCATAAGCCGGGCCGAATGTTTTGCGGTGATGTAAACAGAATTAGTGTTTCGTTAGCTAATGACAGGGAATAATGCGACGCACCGGACTGTACCACAGCCCATGACAATGTCCATGTCCCTGTTCTGTTCTGTTCCTGTTCTATACCCTGTCCTGCTCGTCATAAAGCCACCGGCGAAGTCCCCAACGACAAGGGCTAAAGAGCATATTTATCGCTGTATCAATGTTTCCAGCTTACACATTTACACCTCTAAAATTTAACAAACGACGGCGAACTTAGTAATGTCGATACTCGAAACTAGTGTGAAGTGTAGCGCAGCTTTAAATTGTGCTAGATCAAATCCTGCAAATCATTAAAAGCTTATCCGTAAGATTGGTAAGATTAAATTCTATATTGTAAAGGAAATTCTTTGATTGACTCAAGAAACTAGCAAATTTTTTAACATAAATGTGTTTAGATAAAAAGAAGCGAGATCTCCTAGCGGTATCAATTATTGTCGAAATTATCGGATTTGAGCCTTCATACAAATTTAAAATGTAGGCAACTTCACCGAGCATAGCATGTCATCAACGTGTAATTAGACCGCTAATTAACTCAACTGCTAATGATCAGGAAGAAAATTAAGGAAATGCTGAACAAGTACGGATAGCAAAGCTGCTTTTTAAACTAACTTTACAGCCGTCCAGCAGTTCAATAGAACGGTGTAATAGCAACCTTTTCTCCATTTTTCTCAACACCACTTTTTCCAACCGCACATGAATTCAGAATAATCCGACTAGAAAAGTGAATAATGAGCGTCGAATTAAAACGAATGATTCACATGGTTCGGTTCCACCGTGCGCAAATTTAACTACGCAAATAAAAATCTTTTATCGGTGACCATATTGCATAACAATTTAATAAATTACTCCTGCAACGTCATCTAATTCGTGTTATTTAGCAGTGCCAACAACAAGCTACCAAATAAAGGAGTTCGCTCGTTGTAATGATCACACATTTGAAGAAGATTCGCGACGTTAGTTTCATTGCAACCGGTGAGCGTGCAACACGTGGTCGTAGTTTATAACTCAAGCGATTAGTCATCGAACTTTGAGTACCTGATAGCAGTTTGTCAACAGTGACTAAAGGCGCAGGTAGTCGCAAGAGGGATCAAGTGCTTGATTGCGGGGAACAGAAATGTTCGTAATTCGAAACATTCAAGCGAAAAAAGAGTGAGTGCTTAAAACTGTTTGGGCTTCGATTTGATCAGACTGAGAACGCGGTTCAAAATGTCTCTTTTCTCTGATGGGTCAGTCTTTTTCGACCTGATGGCCATAGCCTTCGTGATAGCTGTCGCAGTTTGCCTCGCCTACTGGCGCCTCACTTCCAAGTTTGTCTACTGGAAGGAAAAGGGAGTGCATTTCCTCAAGCCAGAACCGTTCTTCGGCAACACACGAAACACGATTCTGTTCCGAAGATCGGTGGGGGAAAGTCTGCAAGATTTGTACACTGGCCTGGAGGGTCATGATTTCGGCGGTTATTACGCAGCGAGTCGGCCAGTGCTAATGGTCAGGGATGTTCACTTGATTCAGCAAATCTGTATCAAAGACTTCGAACACTTCCACGACAGAGGCTACCCCGTCAATGAGAAGGCCGACCCGTTGTCTCCCCACCTGTTTAACCTCTCCGGAATGCGCTGGAGAAACTTGAGGATGAAGCTTACTCCCACTTTTACGTCGATGAGAATGAAAGCTATGTTTCATCGCATTTCCGACTGTGGCGACCAGTTGGCGAAACATCTTCAGCATCCGGCAAACCACGGCGATACGTTAGAGATGAAGGAAATTATGGCTAGGTACACAACGGACGTGATAGGCACATGCGCTTTCGGCTTGAAGCTAAACTCGATGAAGAATCCGAATTCCGAATTTAGACTAATGGGACGTACATTATTTGAGACGCCATCTTTATCGGTTAAAATGAAATGTTGGGCGATGCTTTTCTTGCCAATGCTATCTAAATATTTGAATGTATCGTTAGCGTCGAAGGAATCGCGATCGTTCTTTCTCGGAGCTGTGAAAGAGACTGTGACGTACAGGCGGACAAACAACGTGGTTAGAGACGATTTCATGCAGCTTCTTATTCGGATACAGGATAAAGGGAGACTCGACGATTCTGTAGAGAAAGAACCTCAACCGGATATTGAGGCGGCTCTGGAAGAAACTCACGAAGGTTTGTTTTTAGGCCTAATTACTTTTTATTGATGAGTTTGTTTCGGGAAGCCAGCCTGAAAGCAGAGAGTGGTTGCACAGATTTAAACTGGCTTTCGTTTAAAATATTTAAACGAATGATAATTTAATCGACAAGAAACACGTTCGTGTATATACGCGCGGCGAATTTATTCAGGCATTTTCACGGAATCTTCTCGAACCGTTTCTTTCGCCATCTTCAATTAAAATGTATGTAATTAATATTTTTCAGAGTTCTACGTCGGATAAAAGAAAGAGAGATTCAAAGATTTCACAAACATTTATGACGTTCATTTTACGCATGCTCACTTCGTTTACTTTCCAGAGTGAAATCTAAACCATCTAGGCACGTTTTTTTTTTTTTCAGAATTCACCGACAACATGTTGGCAGCACAAGCATTTGTCTTCTTCGTCGCCGGTTTTGAAACATCGTCGACAACAATGAGTTTCTGTCTCCACGAGCTGGCGGTAAATCCTGAGGTACAGGCAAAAGTCCAAGAGGAGCTCGACTCGGTTCGCCGACAACATAATGGCCTCATCTCTTATGACGCCGTACAAAGCTTGACCTATCTGGACAAAGTTGTCGCGGGTGAGCATGATTTTGTCTTGCGGATTACCTATAAGAAGAGGCAAAGGCTTCTTAGATAATTTATCTAGTGTTTCTTGTACTCACTGTGATGTTTCAAAATCGTTCCAGCTATAGAGGGAAAAGAAATATGTCTGCTGTCAGAAAATAAATACTTTTACGAATAGTGTAACAAGTATTTAATTCAGTACACGGTACTGACGCTAGCCGTTATTTGATTACGATACTCTTCTAGCACCTCGAATGTTTTTAATTAGATTTATTTATATAAAAGAGATTCTATTGAAAATATCGATATTTCCAGAATTCACCCTTTCAATTAAATAGCGAAATACTGTATAGCCAGATGATGCCAGACATACGTAATTGAACAGACGACATCGCGAAACTAATATCATTTTCTGTCGTATCTTTTTGCAGAAACGTTGAGAAAATATCCTCCAATTCCGAACTTATCCCGTGTGTGCACGAAGCCGTACAACATTCCCGGGACATCTGTGAAGCTTGACGTGGGCACGAGAATAGTTGTTCCCATCTACGCGTTGCACCACGACCCCAAACTCTATCTGGAGCCACAGCGGTTCGATCCGGACAGGTTCAACGAACAGAACAAAACGGAAAGGCATCGATGCGCCTACATGCCGTTTGGAGAAGGTCCACGGATGTGTATAGGTAGAAATAAACAAGTCTAGCGTCGTTTACTAAGCTCTGTCAAGTTCAAAAATGTTACCAATAATTTCTTAGGTCAGTTTTACAACTTTTTTTAACCTTGTGTTAAGAGCTAATCCTCAGTAACCAAACTAATTCCACGAATTTCGTGAAAAAAGTTAAGCGGTATTCCTAGGGTTAAATTGCTATCGCCATTGTAACAGCCAATCACATGCATGGAACCATTTTTTTTAGTGAGGATTTTCTCTTAACTCAAGGTTAAGAAAAGTTGTAAAAATGGCCCTAAATGGAGTTTAAATGGCAACGTTTTATAAATTGCTTGTAATTTTAGGTAACTGATACGGGCTTGCTATCATTTTTCCGTGTGGTTTTCAGCAATGCGTTTCGCTCTGATGCAGACGAAAGTGGGACTTGCAAAGCTTCTTGTTGACTACACGGTTGGAGTTGGCAGGCAGACGAGAGTGCCGCTGAAACTAGATTCAACCACGGCCGTTACATCAGCCAAAGATGGCATCTGGCTAACCATCAAGGAGAGAGGAGCCGTACCCTCTTAATCAATTATTAAGGTGGCATGGCTGGCCTTAGAAATTCTGCGGAATTTTCTCCGCATGGGAAATGAATTTGGAACGTTTGTCCAAAGGGGTGGGTCGGGGCGTGGAGTAAAACTTTGAATCAAACACATGTAAAAATCTTCGACATTTCCGAAAATTTTGTTTGATCTTTACACCTGTCAGTTCATATAGATTGAACGCAGCTACGTGCACGTGCTAAACCATCATTATACAAAATGTGCCTGTCATGCCGATCGATGTCTACCAGGTTTAATTATCCAATAGATTCGGTCGTAACGGACACTATAGTAGGCTGATAACGGCATAACTATAGTCATTGTTGTCTTGTGTATCAACGGTGTCTGGTGGCGGTACAATGTGGCGGTGCCACTGCCTACCAACTACAAGCCACTGAATAAATCAGTTCACCGCTGTTGACCATTTACCATACATTTACCATCTCTGAGCGCGTGAAGCTTTGGTCTGCTTCAGCTTCACGATACAAACACACAAACACGTAACACCCACACATGCACACATATGTCGGATGGACGGCCAAGCACACAGGTATAACCCGGCTGTTACTCGCATGTTAAACGTGCTATTGTTGTCATGAAAAGTAAAGAACGTAAGTAGAGTTTCCGTCTATCTCCAAAGATATCCATTGTTGACAAGGAATAAACTTTTAAAGCCAATTACACGGCTAGTAATATTCTTAAATATCCATTGTTCTTTTGTATTTTAAAATGCATGATATTATTGCATTGTCTGATGAACACATTCTGTCTGCCACTTGGGAATGACAGCAGGTATGAATATGTACCATGCAGGGCACCCCCCTATTTTGGTATTTTTGTAACGCGCTACTTCTTGAAATAATTTTCGCTCACAACAAAAATAATGTTTATTCGGACAAAGTTTCGTGTACCAACGCTGAATGTGGAGAAAAAACTCGCCCTAGAAATTAACGAGGCTACAAATCATTCACGTCTCGCCTGTTGTTTGTTATCAGAGTTTATTATAGGTATCCAAATTTTCGTGGCGAAGGCTCTGGAGGTAATTAGCCATCTACAACTTCTCTCGACCCAAGTAACGTTTTTCCGATGCGATATGCGTGGTGGCGGTCGAGGCCGTCCATAGTTGGACCAAGTTGCGACCACGTTGTAAGGCCTCGGGGAACAAATGGTTAGACGCGGGAAATTATCCGAGGATGCGCTAACGCGATGTTGACGAAGCCGGCCGAAGCCGGTATGTTATGAGCGTCCCCGATGAATTCACCGGGCTTAATTTCAACTAGATGAGATGCAAGTGACCCATGGGATTAAAGTCTCAGTACGCGGTTCGCTTCGATGGAAAAAAATATATTTGCTTAGTATCCCGCTTGTCGAATATCAGGTCGGAGAACATCTTTCCGATCTTTATTCAAACATAAAGTAATAAAAAAGAGATATAGAGAATGTGTCCGTAAGGATTGTCCGAATAACGGGTTATTTTTCTATTTTTGAAATCTGATAAAGTTTCTTCGTGTCACGCGTGAATGAAGAATGAAGTCTCATTGACGATCGTGCCATGCATGTTTGCCCGAGCGACGTTCGGATGTCTTTTTCAACTTGATCGTGGCTCACGATTGGCAGGAATGCATTATAGGTGCATCGATTTTTTTGATCGGTGAAATTCTTACCGCAGTTTGTTGTGGTTCGGTTTCCGGTTGATGGCTTTATTTTCTTCGGCTCGGCGCCCTCTAGCGTTCACGTATGCAACCCCCCCCCCCCCAACCATACACAAAGCTCGGGCTTATATAGAGGTGTAGTCTTGGTAGATACTTGCAGAGGCAGCAGGGAAAATGGAAACGCATGTAATCAATAACAAACGCTGAGAAGAGGTAGAAAAGAAGCACGTGAAATAGAATGGAAGAAATAGCGAGCAAACAATATGAAAAAGAGAAGAAAGGGCAAATATTCGTTTTTGAATACTTTTTCCAGTGAAAAATCTTTACTCGAAGCAAGATGAGAAATGAGGTGAATTTTTCGCCGTTGAGAAAACAAGACGGCAGCCTAGCGGGTGAAGGAGCGTTGGTTCGAGCCCTGTAAATGTGTAAAACCCGGCAGTGGTGATGGGCAAGATTGAAATTAAAGCGGGCGGCGTCGCGAGGGATGGCAAAAAAGCAATCGCGTCAAACAGCCTCGGCTGGGTGGCTGGATAGATAGACGACGGGACGGGAGAGGAAGTGGACGGGAACAAAGTACGGAAGACGTGTACTGAATATTTAAATGTTGTTTTCCTTGGTGAGGAGAACGCGACACCGGAGCCCGCATAATCTCTCGGGCCCGCACAACCCCAGATAGCGCCGATACTGTGCATAAGCCACTGGCTTGTCACTCGACATTCTAACACAATCCACCAGTCGCCGTTTCATCTGAACCAGGGAAAATTAACCGCTCAACTTTATAATATGACATCACGAATTATTGTAATAACAAAATTAGCATAAATAAATCAATTGCAATCATCATCTAGCTAGTTCATCATCTAGTAGTCTTTATAGGTTTGAGCGAATGAATAATTATGGAGAATGGTGTTAAAGTTCATCACGATAATATAGTTGCAGCATGCACTCTGAAGTTATGTTGCCGTACCTGAACTAGCCGAGTATAGCTCAGGGGGGCAGGTAGCCTAGTTACACTCGACTTTGGTTAAGACT
>QKMV01000572.1:10615-21170 GCA_003287335.1 Lednia tumana
ATGTTGCCGTACCTGAACTAGCCGAGTATAGCTCAGGGGGGCAGGTAGCCTAGTTACACTCGACTTTGGTTAAGACTTGTCGAAATAAGTTTCTATCTTGTGGAATCAGTTCACAGTTGATTGCCTTTCATTAGCTCACCTGGAAGGTTCCATTAGTGTCTCTTTGCGGCGTCGTTTAGCCATCGGATCGCTGCGACGTCGTTATTACAATGGAGACGATCATCTGCGACGAAATAGATTCATATTTAATAGAGCAGAGATAACGTTTATGCACAAGTGGCGCAAAAAATACCCAGGAACAGTTAACATCCGAGTCAGACTAACTTACTGCATCAAGAGGGAACTGGAACAAGGGTTTCAGCGAGATGGGATCGCTATTTAATGTTGACAAAAGTCGGGTATAAAGCGAGAAGAAATGTCATGAAAACAAAACCAGCATATCGTGCAACATTAAACTTGGCTCTGAGTTGAGTTTGATTAGAGGCTAAGGGCTCAAGAAATCGAACCGATGAATCATGTTCTGATTAGAGGTGCCATATTAAAGCGTCGTGGAGGTGCCAGATTTAAAACAGGGTTGAGGTTTTAGGTTCTTTTAAGTAACGTCACCGTTGCGTGAGACTCAAAATTCCGGGCACGTTAAGTTAGGAAAAATCTGTTAGACCAGGTGGAGACAAAGTAAAAATAAGACGTTAGCCACCTGAAGTCGAGAAAGCGAAGCGAACGTCGCTTAGACGCGCATTCTCAGAATTAGTAATCTTAGAGCTGGCGGCCGTTGTTGAAGTTCCTTCAAGATAAATAGTCTTTTGGGACTGGACCAGTGCAGCATCCTTCATCCCTCTCTTGTTTATTTCTTCCCGTTGTCATCTGATTTATACTGCTACGTTCCTTATCTCCATCCCTCTGTCCTTCTCCGCGCATCCATGGCCCTACGTCTCTCTCTAGCCCAATTTCTCCTTGCCCCAGAATATATCGGCGTTGTATTTCATGGCATGGATCACGGAATTTTATTTCGTATCCTGGCTATATGTGGTTATACGTAATTTAGTCTATTCTGTTCTCAAAATCGTATATAGTTCGCATGCATAAAGGCTTCATAGTGGGTAAGCAATGCTTCACTGTTTGTCTTGCAATTGCATTCTAAACCATTATGTTTGTGATGTATCCACGTTGAGTCAGCTGAATGCCAAATTGTTTGCAGTTGCGGTGTAAATGTGACGGACGCTATACACGGTACTGATTAGGGACGCGATCGACGTACCTGGTATTGTGTGCCAGTGGTACCTACTGCTGCTGCTGTTGCGGCTGCTGTTGTTGCTGCTGTGGCTGCAACTAGACTATATTAGCGGATCCAATCACGGCATTTGACCGCTTTAATCACGTAAATCTTCTTCTGAACGCGAGCGATTTCAATCAACGCGCGGCCACCACCGAACACGGCGTGGGTCAAGCTAAACTGACCGCACGCCCTTCGGAACAATTATCTGGTGGAGTGGAATACACACGGTTGGACGAGAGAGAAAAATTGAGCACCGAAAATTTATCTGTTGGCGGCTAAATAGTGAGTTTTAGAGGCATTGTGAAACCATGTTGGAAAAAGGCATCGTGGAGATGGAAGTTTTTTGTACGGTAAAAATACGGTGCAAATGTTGGTAAAAAAAAGTATAGTTCTGCTGGCGATATTTATATATCCTGTTTCTTTCCGGGCTATATTTGTGTCATAGAAGATCTGACTGTCAAATCCGAAAGTGAATGGACGATATCTGAACAGAATCAAGCCTTGCAAGAAAATTGTGAGTGTTAAATAAGTCGAAGTATTCACGAAAAAAGGATGCGAATTTTTACTATTTGATGTATTTTCAGGGAATTTTCGGCATCGTTATCGGCTATGCCATCACGGTTCTTTGCTATAAATATGTTTTATGAGATAGATGTATGTAAGGAGTGAGCTAGTGAGTTTTTTCAAGGTTTTTCTGGAGTTTTCTGTGCTTTTTAAACATTTTATTTTACAATCTGGGGCGAGTGCGGCGAATCAAACAATAGTATATATCCTGCAAGGTTTTTCACTTGGAAATAATTATTTCGCAATTTCCTTCAACCCTTGTTCTGGCAAATGGTTTAGTAAAATACTTTTCCAGAATACGATCTGGATTATTGCTGCCATTGAATGGTGCATGATCTGCGCTTGCATGTCATGGGTTGGTCTCGATTCCAATGATCAGGTTATTTTAACGATCGGATTACGCTACCCGATGGACATGAAAACGGACCACGTAGCGCCATCGACGATTTTCATTCGTCCTGGAGCTTCACTTCGCATTCGCTGGCTTACTGCTTGGAAAGCATAATACGAATAAATACGTACCTACACAAAGTCTTATTAGCAGTTTGTGAATTAGTTTGTTAACAACTTATAATCGTTACGAAAGTATAAAAGGTACGGAATTTGGGCCTTCTCAAATCGCGCGCTGCAATGTTATAAAAATGAGAACAGGGGATATGCCATATGTATGGAACGGAAAGCTATAGAAAAATCTATACATCGTAGCTTGGAATAGCATTCAAAGAAATGTCATTTCGTGTAAAGAAAGACACAATGTATATAATGTTCAATTCCATCTGCAAAAACGACGTTACTTCAAATTTCCTCCCTTAACTTTGTTTTTCAATTTCCCGGCATGCTACAATCTGTTTCCACCGGTGTTGTAGCATGCATCGGAATCAGATCTTAGACATGTCGCCAAAGTGTTGTGTAAAATGTTTTTCGTTATAAATGGTTGCCACCACCGTCGACTTGTATTCTATTCTTGTTAATGTAAACCCACCCTCTCCTCGCATGTCCTTGTCTAACATGCGATGCTACCGTGTTGCGCCCGACGGCGACGCTACGAAGCTTGCACACGACGCCAGTTGGAAAGCGACGTCGCGGCAAGTAGACGTCCCGACGCCGTCGTGCTGCTGTTACTGCTGCTACTCTGCTGATCGACGCTTCACAGCATCGCAAATCTCGGCTTTTCTTTTGAACGCCGCAGACCGGAGAGACTTTTCTATGTCATGTGACCGTTAAAAGAGAAAATACACTCGCGGCGAGAATGTTTAGATTTAAGTAGCTTTCTGTTTGATGTCATCGTTTGTAATTAGAACTTACAAGTGTCTGTATATAGTGCATTGGGAATTTAACGAGACGTTTATTTTACGTGTTGTAATATAAAATAAATACTCAAATAATTGATCGTGGCTTGCAGCACTGACGTAATAAACAAGATAAAAGTTCTAAAAGAAAGTCGCAAATAACTGTTTTAATTCTGCTTGAAATAAAGTGTTCACGTTCTTTAAACAAAACTACTTGAAATTCGACAACTGTAACGAGCATTTGAACTAGGTTGCGACCTTAACAATTTAAAGCAAATCAGTGCGTCGATAAAATATTGACGCATTCACCCGTTTTAGTTCAAATGGCGTGTGAATACTAAAAAAACAAAAACGGAGCCAACTTTTTGATGGCATTATCTCATTGGGCAGCAGACAATTAGCAGTACTTTATTGTCCGGCTAACTTCTGCCAAGCATCGCATCCAATTAGAGTCCGCGGAACAACAATCGAGGCCGGGATCAGCAAAGTTATCGAAGCAATATCTCTCAAGCCAAGATTTGCTGCTCACCCGTGTTACCCTCCAACAGAAGACAATGAAGCTGCTACCGGACGTAGCGCTCTTCCTTCTCGCCATCTCCTGTGTCTACGGTAAGTCGGGTCTCAAGGCACATTACATCTTCAATTTTATGCTACAACTACACAATACTTGTGGTAATTGGTAAACTCGGACACTTATAAACAGGTTACTCCACATACACACCAAATTCCTACCACCCAAGAGAGAAGCTTGTGAATTATAAAGCCAACTTTGCATGATGGAGCATCTGGCGACAACAACTTTATTAGTTAACTTCCTTGATAATTACCGCTTGTTATATAAAGTATAAATTAATTGAATATTGCATGCAATTGTGTATCATAGTTTGGATGAAATTAGCACGCTCAGGGATTGGTGCCCGGACTTGTTAAATAACTGATGAGACGATACCGGCTTAACTTTGAACCGAAGTATCTAGTCTCAAGGCTGTCTATGGGTTCAATCTTTCACCGAGTGGTTTCCACTACTCTCAAAGTTTCAAGAATCAAAACATTTCGTGAATAGCTCTCTCGCTCTGTGGTTTTAATGTTGGCAATGGAAAACGACTGTGTATACGAAAGATTTTCATATGAAACTGGCAATAATGAGATTATTGTTAATGTCGAGTTTGAGCGTTGTTTGTAAAGAGTCGTTTTCGACGATAAACGCAGAGTTTAGCTCAATTACGAGATTCAAATCCCTGTTCCGAATGACGTGCTATAGCTTTCCCGGGCCACTTTCCCGGGGCAAACGTCGTCGTACGCGAGTAGGCAGTGGAAAATGGGTTAGGGTGCAGCTCAAATGTAGCGCTATAGTTTGAAATGAACTATACTTTTACAAATTGACTCTGTAGCCAGCATGATTTCTAGTTGGAAATCCGAAAACAGTATTGGGCCTACGGGTAATATTGTATTGTGTTATCTGTATAATATGTGGTTTAAATAATTCCACAAGTCAGGCACACGATGATAATACAGAGTAGGAATCATGTATTATTGTTAGATGATAAGTTTTAGAATGTATAGATTGCGTAAGGCACGGTATTTGGACATTAATGCGCAATTTGTACTCCACCTTTGACAAATCAGATGCTAATCGTCGAAAATAATGGAGTGATTATACTAGATTATTTTCATCGACCCACAAGCGGGGTTAAACGTTTATGAGAACATCGAAATTATAACTCGAAGCTTACCCAACTTTGAGGTCATTGGTATGCAAAAATATGTGTTTGTTCAAGTATATTCACACTCATTCATGACGAAGGTGCTAGTTATATATATACATGTAGATGCACATCATCGTTATCTACGGAATATGATTACTAAATGAAAAGCAGTTATGCCATGGCGCTGGCAGAAGGGTGTTTTTGTGCAAGATGTGGAAACTTTCTTGAAATCAATGCGACGCTTTACGAAACTGGAACTCAAGACTAATGAGCTAGAGATACCCAAAGATATCTGCAATTTAATCAATTCTTCGACGCCAACTGGGGAAGAGTGTGGCTCTCATTTTCTCTCCGGGGCGTCGAAGCCTGGCTGGCATCCATGGTGACTTCGAACCGTATTGACCCTATGGGACACGGTTGATGAATTATTCCTAATAAAGTAGACGTCTTCTGATTATTTAACGCGCAAAGCTGCGCGACGCAACACCGCTTCTTCATGAAGCTCCGAGTCGGCTTGTGCCGGAATCCCGAACCAAGCAAGACGAATAGCAGCCCGACGCCCTATTAACGGGATTAATTTTAATCCCGACATTTTTCAATTTTAAGTGAGATTTTCAGTGACGAAACTAAATTTTCCTTCAAAATTAAACTTAATTTGAAATTTAAATTAGCAACGCTGATAAAAGGACGCCAGCCATATAAACATGCTCCTCCGTTTTCATATTAAACGTATTAATTTCAAGGAAATTTAAGGGTAGAGATTTTTCGAGAGGATAAAATGAAATTGTGAATAATAAAAGTAGATAGTTTGGAAGATTAATCCGTTAGACTCTGTACGGATTGTAAACAACTCTGCTAAGATCCATGTTAAAAATGTGTTATGTTGTTTACGAAGCACTCGAATGGACTACGACGTCGGGAGAAACGAGCGTCGACGTCGCAAGCGTCTTGTTCTTCTTCTTCTTCTTCTCCTTTTTCTCCTTCTTCCTCTTCTCCTCCTCCTCCTTCTTCTTCTTCGTCTTCTTCTCCTCCTCCTAAAGAAGGCGTAGTTAATGGATTAGAGCGAGGTACTTTAGCCAGCTGGGCACATAATAAAGAAACTCTCAAAGTACTTGGCAATCTTTGTTTGTTAATCAAAACATTCGGCGAGCCGCGGTACGCAGTAAAATCGCGCTCGGCTGTGATATTGGGAAGAGTACTATGGCGGTGTAATGTTGCGAGGAGCAGATTACACGTTTCTTTGTGTTATTATTTTCCATTCAAATTTTTATAATGTGCGAAAGGATACTTTTTCAATATTTATTTAGAATTAATTTAAAAAATACCATCTCTGACAGCAAATACACGATGCAGGAGATGTTTACCAATTTCATGAAAACCATGGGATAATAACAACGTTACAATTATTTTAAAGCTACTCCACTCTTTATTTTCCTAATTTTTATGTCCATGTAGTAAAAGCACTCACTCAAACCGGTGTAATCGAAAACGTATGTATTTCTTTACCTACGTTTAGGCTTCTAGGTAAACTTCCCTTTCCTTATGTGTTTAAATGACAGCTCAAAAAACCTTTCTGGACGCTAACTTCAATTTAGATGCGTGGCAACGAGCTCGTATTTCATAAACACCAGCATTTAGAACGGTATCTCGCATGCAGCGTGGTTTCGTCGTGCTTGCGTATTCACCTCATTCACCACTAAATCACAATTGCGATATTCAAGACTCCTCTAGCGAACACACTTGGCCGTAAATTCCTTTATCGGATGCTATCACGATTCGCGAGCTATCTTCGAAAACAAATCATATTCCGCGACATGATTAAATTTCCTGGCCCGTGAAATCTTAGATCACAATTCCACGGTGACACTACGAGGGGTCGCGGCATCAGAAGACGTCGGGCAATCTCGCATTCACGGCACGCGTGAGACATATCAGCTCATGATCAACCATACTAATTTCCTTTCCTCGCACTCGCACGCATCCAATAACGCGGAGTTGGATCTGATAGCTGGCGAATCGAATTGATAGATCGATCGATTTCGTTTGGCTAAGAAAGACTTGACGCTGCCATTTATCTGTGAGTTCTGTAACTGATAGTTGGCTATTATGTTGAGCGGAGATACGTGAGACGATGCATGGGGTGGGATGGGGTGTAATCTAGAGGAAAATTAAAGTAATCGAGTTGGAAATTGTTACGAAAAAGTTTAGCTCATAATTATAGGAATTAATATTTAAAAGCGAGGCTTCCACACATTTTGCGTATATGCGTGATGAGAATTTAATGTAAAACATGAAGCGTCTAGCGGAAAATACATAAATTAAAAAAAGCTGTGAGCACACAAATTAAAAGTTTCGATAAAAGTACATTATGATTCTCATAAAAAGCAAATTGTAATTTGCTTCAGCACATATGTTATACCTTATCGAGTCTATATAGTAGTATCGGAAAGCAGTTTCTTGCAAGCAGGGTATACTATTTTTACAATTTGCGATTTAATTAAGTGAACACTAATGGCTTACTGGGTCCATTGGAGCGTTTATAAAATGTGTCCTCTTTCACAATACGCTGTAATGATAATGCATGTGTAAATAATTACACGTAGGGCGATAATTACTGGAGTTTGCGCTCATTAAGTTTCGAATTGCACGAGAGTCGAAAGCTGGCAATGCCACGTCGGTGGAGCGGACGCTAAAAAGGGCGCATGCTTTGCTAACGCTTTGCCAATGTCGCGCTGATTTTACTTGCATTTGTTAAATTGTCGAAAATAATTTTTAGCTGAAGTGGAAATGGCACCGGATGTCTTTTTAGCGTTAGCATCAGGTCATTTGACTCGATGAAAGGATCACATCAGGGTTGGATAAATCCATTCGGACGCTTGATGTGGACATGTTCGACAAAATGAAGCACGCCAGTCATTTCAAGTCTGTTCCGTGACCCATTATTTTGTATTGCTAATCAATTATATGGCTAATTAAAAAGAAACCATACTATTTTTATCCTCTAGAAGATTGAAAATTTAATTCTCTATTCGGAAGCTCATTCATTTAACAAACTAGAACTGAGTGAAACAAATGTATTATTGACAATACGACGCCTATTTACGGTCCCATTCTGGCGTCGGCTAAGCTGCTATGTATACAGTTTTAATAAATCGATTCACCGGCGCCGATATGGCAGCTAGGAAAAAAGTGAATGTTCACCGAGAAAAACGAATGAAAGAAATCACGCAAGTCCGCCAAGTCAATCATGTCTACCGTGGTCGCGCGACCCCTCAATCAAGAGCCACCCTCCGCACCCCCGCCCCACTACCACACAGCTCCTCACACCCTTTTTGTGTATGCGCCCCTAATCTTCTGACGTTCCATTCAGTTATTTCTCAACCCTCCTAATCTTTGTCTCCACGCATCGCTCACTTTGAGATCATCATTTCTCTTTTCCCTCAGACAATGTGATACATTTTCCACCCTAGCCCGTTCGCCCGCCTTTTATTATTTGTATCACTTTGCCGTCTCGTCACAGCATCAAACAAGCGTTTTAATTCACTTTATTAATTTGTAATGCAAACACGCGCCTCGTTTTCTCGCGTCATCCTCGCCTCATTAGTTTCAATATTTCTCTGGATTCAGTTCGTCGAGCAGCCGCACGAAAGAAGGCCTATTGTGAAGTCAAAACGATACTCGACCATTCTCATCTTTTATCAGAAATCTGTTCCGTGTTAAAAGCATTAAAATGTTTTGTCAGGCAAAACAAACAACGCTAATATCCTTGACGTGCATCTAAATTCACATTTTAACAATATGCCTTAAAAGTGGTTTCCTAAGAAAGAGCTGTTTGAAATATTCATCAAAGAACAAGAGAGATCGAAGAGAGCCTTTTGATAAAGTTTTACCCTGTATAGAAGAGAATCTAATCTCCTTAAAGATTTTGATATGTATGCCGAGAGAAAAAGACCAATAGGTCGAGGTCTTGGTAGCCCTAAAATAACATCCTTTTCGTTTTTCTTTTCGGGTGAACGGAAACCACAAGACGGGCGAGGAGATTGAGGGTTGTGTTCCTGTAGGCTGGGGGGAAGGGGAGGTGGCGGTCGAGAGGGTTGGGGATTTGGACGTATCAATCAACTGGAGCAAATGGAGCATAGGGCATGATGTCGGTCGAACACAAGGCTGAGTTAAGCCCTAAGGAGAGACCACGATATAAGCTGATGGCAATACAAAGGTAATATACTCCGAACTTGATGTCCGTGTATGCCTTGTAGATAACAAACGCGGCGCCTCCACGATATTTCTTTTGAAAGTTTCGATGACTTCCGAACTAGTTTTGACAAAAGAAAAAGCCAAGAAATGTCTCTTTTCGTGTGTCTCTTTTGTTGTGAAGTTATTCAGCTTGGCACCTCCACCAACTCATGTGAACCTCTAGATGTTCCATCCTTCTTCTTGCACTCTTATGACGCAAAATAAGTGTAGCTATTCATCAGTAAAAAATGGTGCCAGCTCAAGTAAATGGACGGCTAGTGATCAAGGAATTCCAGAGTCAATCAACGTTGGGGGACAATGCTTTTCGTATGGCGTTAAAAATCCCCCAACGTTGATTGCCTCTGGAACGCTAGTGGTCCATTGATTCGATTTAATTTAAATCCAAAGCAATATTCGCTATACATTGCCAGCTCATAGAATACTCCAACGCATCTCGAAGCACGAAGCCGGTATATTTTCTCACACTTCATCAAATCCACGCCAGATCTGTTTCCAAATTCTATTTGCTAAATGCTGCTGCTCAATATCATCATCTTCAACTATACCTTACTATATAGCAAGCCAATCGAGCCCATGTATTTTCTTCCTTTTCCGTGTGTGCATTCGCCTGGATTTGATTGCATTCGCTCACGCAATCACGTCACTAGCTCCGGCCTACATGCGATAGGAAAACTGACATACAACGCACACACTCACACAACAACGGAAAGATTCACCACCGGCTAGTCGTGTCTTAAGAGCGTCTATCCTATCTTTATACACTAGAGATACACCCTTAGTGATAACCACCTATTAGTTTTGCTAATGTTACAAGGCACGCATCTAAAGCCACGCCACTCGAATAGTTGTAATGCCAAAGAATCCGCAATAATTCGGAGGAAGAAGCAGACGTGGTAATGGGGTTCAGATTTTATGAATACTGCTAACGTTAACATTAGAGTCTATTTTACGGTCAAAGAGTCGGGAAAAGTACCATATTATTACTCCCCATTGTAGAATTTGGCTTCAGAGAGAAAAAGGGAACGCGAATAATTCGTTCGCAATGGTTCGCAGTATAGAAAGCTGAAGAGAAGCTGAGTACAATTAAATGTTAGTGTCCTTAGAAGCACTGCTGATGGTGGTGGTACTACGATTCAATTATCCTTGACAATTGTAGTGTAAATAATTACCACTCGCGTGTGCTCTTTATTGAAGGCACTGCTTTAGAAAGTTAGCGGCATTGGAGCTGGATGAATCAAAGCTGCTGTTCCCCAATCATCTAAAATCCCGTTTATCTCTGGCCCATATTGACGAGAAACTTTGGTGTTGGTGTTGAGATCTGGGAAGTGTCGGTAAATTGCAGTCCAAATATGCGAAGAAATAGTCAAAGCATTTAGTCAAGCAGTTTTAGTCACATAGTTGCCTATCATGTTGTGGTGAAAGCGTATACATACGTGTCAAGTAACTGCGTGTAGGTATTAATTTAC